>HG738139.1:13331450-13358914 GCA_000499405.2 Onchocerca volvulus
ACGTTTAGTACTTACGTCATAACACACTTAATATGAATTTTGTTCTACGTCATGATGCGCCAATCACGTTTAGTACTTACGTCATAACACACTTAATATGAATTTTGTTCTACGTCATGATGCGCCAATCACGTCAACTATTTACGCCACAAAACGCTAAATATGAATTTTGTCATAATTGTTTCCTGCGATTGCATTGATTTACTAATCATACTGTTCAAGAAAGAAAACATCAATAAAATGACCTGTCTAAAAAAGTGCTATAAATTAATTAATTAGACATGAAACATTTCCATAGAAAGAAAAAAAAAAAAGATTGAATCTGATTCGCTTTCGGATTCATTACCTGATTTGCCTTTAAATAATCGATATTCATGGATTCATTACGATTTCCTTGCAATAGAGCAATTAGAAGACGCTTAAAATGACCACTTGTATCACCTTCTACATCATCTTCTATTGAATTACCGTAATTTTCCCTGTATTTTTCCTTAATTCGATGAATTTCATCATTTGTTCTCGAACAGATTATTTCGATTAGAATCTTCTCCTTTGTTCCAATTCCCTATAAAATTTTTTGTTGAGAAAAATCGTTACGAATTAAACTTCCATAATTCTTGATCTTTAGCATTTTTACAATAATTTGAATGATCTGATTACATTATCAGCTTGATGAAATACAGCTTCAGCAATTTTAAAAAACAATTCCAAAAGTTAGATAGATTTCAAATGTTCAAAAATTAATTAACGGACAGATTGATGAAATCTTGGCAAGACAATTTTTTTCGCAAAATTTTATAAAACTGTATTTGGCAATAGTCGAGATTACTTGATTCATTAGCAATTTTAATTTTCACTAAAATTATGCATAAATTTATATGTATTATGCGTGTAATTGAAATTTTACGTGTGAAATTACACGTATGAAACGTAAGAAATAAAAAAAAAGGTACAGAAATAGCATGATGTAACTGTCGAGCATCGTAATCAGATGGTGTCATCATTAATGCAAGGATGACATCTTCAAAATCACCATGTAATTCACTTTTCAACGAATGCACCAAATCCTTTCCATACATCGATTTAAATTGTAAAGCTGTCTAGAAGAAAATTCGAAAATAAAAGTTTTCGAATCACATATTTTATTTCATGTTCAATTCGTTCCATAGATATACCGTATTCCGTAGTAGGATTACTGTATACAGCAGCGATATACCGTATGCCGTAGAGATATACCGCATACCGCAGCGGAAAATGATTCACTGCTGGGATTTCTCAATGCTCAAATAATATGTTAGCATTTATTCTAATCTCATTTTTGCTTAAATTTAATCATAATTTAATAATCAGTAAATTTTTTTTTGATTTGAATAAGAGTAAATTGAAAGGAAAACGAGAAAGATGTATTTTTTATAATTATAATTATAAGAATAGAAATTATTGATTGAATTCTTTAAAATCAGCCAATTTATTAAAATTAATTCGCAAAATTTTGCAAAAGATACTAAATACCTCTTGTCGTTGCTCATTGTTGATTGTTGTCAAGATTTGCAACACTTTTTCCTTATCACATCCAATACCTTTCATAGCTTTATGAAGAATTTCAGCAGCTTGTTCTGGATCAAAATTAATTTTTGGCTTAATGGTACCATAGAATTGATGTTGATATCGAAACATCCTTAAAAAAATTTTCTGTTCAAATTATAATTGAAATTTTAATGCATATTTGATTGTCTTATCAAGAAAATGATAAGAATGAGACTTGGAGCAGGATCAGATATCAGATTCAATGTAGCATGCGAGAATACGAAAGAAAGGTGTAATATAATTCAATAAAATATGACAGGAAAAATATTTGAGTTTTATTCAAATATATTTGGTAAGTTTTTAAATGCTAACCGAATAAAACTTCATTCAATTCGCGGTATCATTTTTTCAGGATTATCGACCAATTAATTAAATCGATCAATCAATCAGTCAGTCACATAGGTCAATTGTAAAATTACTATGAAATAAAAATTAAATTATCGTTTTTTCTTATTTGTGACAAAAAGTTATTAACCCAACAAATAATTGAGTGAATTACCATCAAATAAGTTAGAGATTAATTCATCGTTTTTTTTTTTTTTTTTTTTTTTTTTGTGACACGAATTAATTTGCCGATACTCTTTAACAAACAATTAAATAAATGATAAATAATTCTCAAATGTTTTGTAAAATAATATAGTGATTGAACAGTCTTATTTGGTTAGCATTTAAAAACTTACGAACTATCTGTGATAGACGAAGTGTAATGAATCCTTATTTGGTTAACATTTAAGAATATATGAATCTAGTTATAGGTTGATGAAGCCTTGTTTGATCAGAATTCAAGAAAATATGAATCTAAAATGAACCGATTGGAGCCTTATTTGTTCAGCATTCAAGAATGCACCATTCTATTAATAAATATGATCCTATTCAGTCATTTCACAAAATTACTAAACTCGTCATCTTATGAATGTTGTAGTGCTGAAATATGAAGGCCTAAGTAAGTATTGAAGCATGTTTCTTGGATTTCGAAATGAACCAAAAAAATGATGATGTATGTTAATTAATTGGGCCAAGAAAACAGTGATTATGTTATTTAATTGAGACAAAAAAAGATGTTATATGCTAATTAATTGAGCCAAGAAAAAGGTGTTTTATGCTAATTAATTGAGCCAAGAAAAAGGTTTTGCATAAACTAATTATTTGGGCCAAGAAAACGGTGCTGCATGTTAATTAATTGAGACAAGAAAAACGTGCTATATGTTGATTAATTAACATTTATGGATTCAAATCATCGAATATTTATTGAAAAAATGAACGGAAAAAAAAAGAAAGGAACTGCTTCTTTCGAACATCCAACCTTGAATCGTGTTAAGACAGAGTTGTCACGAAATTGTCACACCGATCAACGAGGTGTTCAGACGACAGGTATTCTGATAATTTAAATAAATTCTCATTGCTTTCGTAATATTTTGGTAACCATAGTGAGTCGTCCTTTACAAAATGAGTCATATTATTGGAAAAAATGTTGACACGGAAGAGGTGAAAATTCGCAACATTGTTTGTCTCCATTGATGGTCGCAAAAACTGGATGATAATATAGATGAATCACTGAAACAACAATTTGGAAGAAGACTAGTAACACAAAACTGAACTGTAGGACTTAATTTTTCAAATTTTCAATTTTTCAAATTCTCAATTTTTTAAATTTACAATTTTTCAAAATTAAACATAATAAAAAATCGAAAAAAAAAGACCGAAGAAAATTGCTAATGAATTGACTGCAACAAATTGAATTTTTTAAAAAGAAAAAAGAATTGTCGATATCAATAAATTGTTGATATCAAATTTCCTTTTATCTTATCATAGATAAGATTGCTAAAATTTGATACTATGAATGAAAAGAAAAATGATTTGGCATAAAATTTTGAAATTAATTCAAAAATCAATTATCTTTTCGAATATTTTTCATTCATTGCTGCAAAGTATTTTCGACATTTTACGTTTAATTGATAAATTCAATTCAGTAGTAATTTCCTTTTTTTTCTCAAATATTTCTTTCCTTTTTTCCGAATTTCCTTTCGTTTTTTTTCTTCAATTTTAGTATTATTTAGCTTCTTGCAAATTCATTCCAAAGTTATTTTAATCATTTATCTATCAATCTCTCAGATTTAAATGTTGCACCAAATCCAACTTGAAAATCAATAGATTTCAATCGATAGATTGTAGAAAAAAAATTGATTGCGATTTTGAAATTGTTTAGATTTATAATAGTAACATTCAAAGTTCAAAGCATTTTTTTTAATCAATTCAAAAAATTTAATATATATATAAAAATCTAAAATCTTATTAATAATTCTTTCATTTTTATGCAAAATTTCGAAACATTCAAAAAAATTGTGTTATTAATCAAAATTTATTGAATTAACACTTGATGGATATTTTTCATTCCAAGAGAATTATAAAAACTAGATGCCATTGATTTATTCTTCACTAAAAGATCAGGTAATTATGGTAATCAAGCTTGAATTTTGTCATAAATTTGTTCGTTTTAATTTACTTTCCAAAATAATTTGAATTGAATGTTTATAAGAAAACAAAAAAAAATTGTAAGAAATGCATAGGTATTCAACTAATTGGTCATTATCCATTTTTGCCTGATCAAAACTGATATCATCCAAAATATCACGAAGTTGATCGGTTGATCGATTGAAAATCACAGGAATGACTAAATTTTTGAAATTTTATGGCCAGTAATTACAAACATAACAATTAGGAAAGAACTTTAATTAATTAATTCAAGCGAACAGAATTGGAAGGAGATTTCGAGATATAAAGAGAAGTATCGCTATTCTTCAATTTCAAGAAATACCATTGCAGCAATCCCGCTATCTACCAGAATTAATCGAACATCCATTCTCTCGGCCACATTGAGGGAAGAAATTTTTCATTCTGATCTTATTTAGTTGACTTTGTTGTGGTTCTGTTTCATCGTAAATATTTCTCTCTCATTTGTTTCGTATTGCGATGGATTTCACAGCAGAAATCGTTTACTAATAAGTTTAATTAGGAGGAGATTGTAAATGCCATTTCTTCAACATTTTAATATATCTTTCGCGCAGTAGCTTTTTTTTTTCTCCAAAATTTTCGAATTTCTTCCCACTTATGGCTCTAATTTTCGTTCCTTCTTATTTTATTTGGATATTTATATTTCTTGAAAATAGTAACTTTTCATTTGATTACTAGAATTGTTTGAAGTTTAAACTGTAAAGTGGCAATGGCTCTTGCATATCCATCTATTTTTACCAAATAGAAAAAAAAAAAGGAAGATCTGTGAGTTTTAATGAACAATGGATTGTTTATCTTTTCGTTTTCAAATCAGAAATTGGGACATCTGTCATTAAAAATAAATGGCTAAATAGTTATGCTATATATCTGTGATATTCGATTAAAATAAATAAACAATCTTGTAAACACATTATCCATCACTGACTCGTTAGGTGAAAAATGAATTGATAAATGTGTGAAATTTTCATAGATGGTTTGATTGTAACGAATGGTTTCTTTCTTGAAAAATCGAAAGTATTTTTTTTTTTTTTTTAGTAATGAATTCAAACAATGAATTACTCAGTGGTTCATCATCATGTGAGCAATTCGACATTTCGCAGTATCGAAGGTTTCTGGAAGAATTACAAAATCATGCAAGCGAATTATGGGAGACAGCACTATGTCGTGGTCCTGCTTCGAATACAATCGAATTGTTAAGAGAGCATGCGATGATTCGAGAATCCTTATTGGAAATTGAAAAGATGCAAAAAATATTTTTACGCAGCTCAGAAATTGATTTAACGTAAGTTTGTTTTAATTAGAATATTTCTTGTTTTAATAATAAATTATTAGAATAGCTAGAGAAGTCCGAAGCTGGTTTTCTAGTTGTTAGATTTAGAATTATAAGATATTGATCTTAGAATCCGATCAAAAAGTTTACTTATCTCCCAGTTGTAAAATTATTAGAAAATTAGTGCTTACTTTGTGTAGTCAAACCTGAAGGTTAAATTAATTGATATTTGATATTTAGAAAAAAGCGTTTTCTTACAAAATGAAAGTGCAAGACTAGTTCGAATCACACTGAAATTTTATATTCTTCTGTAAGAAGATCAGAAAGAAGACTTCTGGAGAGAAAAAAAGGAATACATCAATATATGTAATGTATTAATTTTTACCTATAGTTCATTAGCTTTAGGTTGTTCTATCGGAGTTTTTCTTTTTCCTTAACATCGAAATTTAAAATTTAACCTGTGAATTGATTTCGTTACAGACATTCGGAACAACGTAAAGTAGCGCTATTAGATTTTCTGCAATGGGCCAGTATGGTTGGTATTTTTCATTCTTCCGTAGAAATTGCATACGAAGAAGATGTAGATGGTTTTGGTTTGATAAGCTCAGATTATGCTGCAGCTGGATCAGATTTATTAAGAGTGCCTCGAAAGGCAATCTTATCATTGGACCAGGCTCGAAAATCATCTTTTTTAAAGTAAATTCTTTATTTTTGGTAAAGCTGTTAGAAACGCTAAGTTGACCATAGATTTAAATTATATCTTTTCAACTTAATTAATGAAAATCAAATTTTCGGCGTGCTTTCGATCGTGATATAATAATACGTTCAATGGAAAATGTTGCCTTGGCAATGATGTTGTGTTGTCAGAAGCTGGTGCCTGAGTCACATTGGCAACCATATATTAAAATACTTCCTGAAAGTTTCAATACTCCTTTGTTCTTCACTATTGAACAATTACAGGTTAGTGAACTCACGATGTCTTTGCGTAAATAAATTATTAATCAGTTGCCAATCTATACGTTATTGCTACCTTTTTAAATAGAGATCTTAAGATTTCAAGCATCTCTGAAATTCCATCCGTTTTTTATTTGGAAGAGTTGAATGATAGCAGCGATCTTTTTCTTTTTTTTCGTCTACCAGCTTATGCGACTAAATTGAAAATTTTAGATTTAAAAAGATTTTGTTTACTTGGTCTTAATTTTTTTGATTTTTTTTTGCTACATATGCTTTTTCTGCTTTAAAATTAGATTGGCCATCTGTTAAGATAGGGAAATCATAATGATTGAATTATAAACTCCTTACATCGAATGCCAACGAGATGTGTTTCTCTAAGCACCAAACAAACCGAGACGACGCTACTTCATATTCGGAAACAAAAGCTAAGAGATCTGAACAGTCTTTAACCTTGCTAGCGGATGAATGATTTAAAAAAAATAATTTATTGACCAATATCATGGATCTCTTTTCAGAGATCTTTTGTGACACTGATCATGTTCTCAATAAAAAATATGTTTTAATTGCAGTCTATTTGTGAACAGTATATTTGTAATTCGGATAATATAGCATGCTAATTGTCTTTATTTTTCAGTATTTACGTCCGTCACCATTATTCGAAGAATCGTTGTTGTTGTACAGAAATGTTTCGAGACAATTTATTCATTTCTTGTTGGAAATCATACGCAGTGATGATTTTCGTCATAAAAAGAAGGTGATATTATTAGATGGGATGAGTGATTTTTTAATAGATACTTTATTACATACTTACAGAAAAATACTCTAAGATAAAAATACATTATATACTTATATTGTGATGCGATATCACGGAAAAACTTTCAGTTATATTTTTGTCTTACGTTTCAACCATTTTGGAGAAACATTTTTTATTTTTAGATCCAAAAAAATGAACTGTTTAAACAATTTAAGAAAATTGTTAAATCTTTTTTTCTTTTTTTTTTTTTGTAGTCAAAGAACAATATTTTAGGAAGTTAAACTTTGATTCACATTGGTGAAATTAATTTTGTCTTAAAACTTGACTTCAAAATTAATTTGTCTGAAAAGTAGACAAAGTTCTTATTACAGCTTATATTGTCAGCGTGCTGATGAAATTATTCAGTAGAATATTTTAGAAGTCAAAAGAAGAAATGTCAAGGCTGGAACCAATATATGTTAATTCTCCTCTTACTGCAGCAAATTTCACGTTTAACCTGTATCGATGGTCCGTTGCTTGCATCTCAACGCGTATTAATATGATACCGAGCGAAGTATTGAAAGATGACATAGGTCAACCACAAATGGTTTGTTTTTTAATTATTAAAATTCCACTTTCTAGATGTGATGTTACAAAAACTTCAATCTATGTGTAAAATGTAGTATTTATTGAACATATTTACTAGAAATTTGACGCAACTCTGTTGATTTAGCATATGCTAATTAAGCCAAGCAGTACTGCGCTAAATTCATATTTGTAATCAAATCATCTGCGTTTTTCCTCAGGCGAAATTTTTTGCACAAAATATGCTATTGTATTTGCTATTGCAAGTGAAGAGCTTTTAGTATTCTGGTTTCAAGTTTTTAAAATGACCCAAACAACATCTTTTTTTTTTTTTCATCAGTGGTGTTTGTTTGACTACATATCATAATTGCGTCTTTTTTGAATTAGATACCTGCATTGATACCATTTCTGGACATGGCAAATCACAGTTACGCTGATGGCGCTTTCCATGAAGCAGTAAATTTTTCGGATGAATTTGATTATGCAGAAATTATTGCTGTTCGAGATTATAAACCTTTAGAACCGGTGAATATTTTTTATGGTTGGCGAAGCAATCGTGATTTTCTGTTGCATAATGGTTTTGTACCTCTCGAGAAAAACACTCGAGATATTTATAAATTGAAAATTGGTAAGTAATAAATTGGTTGAAGTACATTTATATAAAAAATTTGTTCAGAGGCTATGTATCATTAAATCAACCTTTGAAACTGTTGGTAAGATTTTTTCTTTGCCTTTCATACTTCATCCCCATATTCTGCAAAGTATTTCACTTATTGTCATATTGAAATATTACGATTGTTTAATGATTTCGTGTTTATTTGTTCTGTTATTCGCAAGAAAAAAAAAAAACCGAAATAACAAAATAAAGTCTAAACAAATAAATTGGACTTAGGGTTGAAGTATTTCATTCGTTAATATACTGCTGAATACTGAGAAATGAATATTTTTGCTGTGAAATACTGAAAAATAATAGTTATTTGCTTCTAGATTTTCAAGAATACAATTTAAAAAAAAGATTTAAAAACAATAGTTTTCTTCCTTTAAAAAGTGTTGCTTTTAGGACTTCCAAAATCGAAACGTGAAGACGCACGCATGCATCTGTTTCATGCTCTTGGCTTTGTTGCTGAATCAACAATTTTTGCTTTTGAAGTAAGCATATGTGAGCCATATTTCCACGATTCATTATTTCGTTTTGCTCAAATTTATGTTTTGGACGAAATTCCTTCAACAGCGGAAAAAGTAGAGAATGCAATAAATTCTTCAAATAATATTCAAAAAGCCTGGAACTTTCTCCGTGATCGCTTCGCTCTTCTCCATAGAGCATATGATAGAACAATCGATCCAGTCGACGTAACATATCCAGTACCTTTCGAATTTAGCAGATCTGATACGATTCGAAAATCCATGATTACAAGGTTGAAATTATCAGAAATGGAAATTTTGCAAAAAGCGAAAGATTTTTGCAGCAAACAGTTACTAGAAACAGCTTAATTGGTACAAAAAGCTTTTTTTTTTTAATTGAGTGAAATTGTTTTGTATTTAAGCTAAGATTTCTTATTTCTTTGTTTGCTATGTATTGAATTTGTTGATTTATTTCTAATATTCTAATTGAACTAACAGTTGGCTGTTCTTGTTATGCTTTCAAATTATGGTATAAATTGTATTTGATAAATACTTAAAATTAAGGATTTACTAATAAAAATGTAAATGCGCGATGAAATTCAAATAACTTAGGAAAGTGTGATTTATCATTTTGAGATCTGTAAATAAATAATGAAGGTAACTTGTATGTTAATAATATCATTATTTGCTATGCATATTTTGTATAATCTTATAAAAATTGCGTTATTTTCATATGAAAAAATGATAAGTGCCAAAGTAAAACAAAATTTTTTGACGAGGCACTCACAATATATTTTTAAATATTATGGTAGAAAGACAATATTCCAAATCAAGAATGTTGTACACTAATGTTAAATGATTGGAAATATTTTAAATCTTGTTCAGTCAAACTGAAGTATGATTCGAGACATGCTCAGAATTCGACAATAAAATTTGTGCACAAGAGGGGAGTTTTGATAACATCATAATTTCAAATTTATGCATTAATCATTTTCTATAGATTGATTTTAAAAAGATCTTCGGAATTCAATTTTCGTCTTTCTTTTTTGATGATTTGATTGCCTAGTAGATCCAAGTCGCACAAAAGATTTTTGTATTGAAGAAAATGAATTTATAAGAAGAAAATATGATTTTGCATTCATAGGGTATAATGAATGCAAGCTTTATTTAGTTGTAAAATTAGATCGGAAATTAATGATTTATAGCATCGGTTGACGACGATTTCCTTTTTAAAGCAACCATATTAGCATATTTATTTTTAAAAAAAATAAATTATGGCAAGAATAATGAAATGAGCATGCATTTTGCTATGATAATCAAAAATATACTACAAATTTTTAACCGAAAAACTTGTTTGATAAGATAGGTTGTCGTGATAAATATTAAATGAAGATTAAATTACACAATTTTATGTGATTGAAATGACAAGAAATATTTTATTTATCTATGAAATATGCCGTTATAAATGATAATTTGATTAGAAATTTCAAATATTTTGCCATATTCGAAAATTTTTGCTATAATAAAAATGTAAATAGGTATAACTTATGCACAATGCATGCTATCATAAGAAATTATGTCAAATTATGTCATAAAATTATGTCATACAGAAAAAATTATGAAATTGGAAGTGAATAAATTAGGAGAATTTGAAAAATCTTTATCCGATTAATAGTCATAAAAGCGTTTAATTAAAAAATTGATGTCGCAAAATAGGTGATGCATGATTAATTCTAAAAGGAAATATTTTCTGATATTTGGAAAAAATTGATTTATTTCCCGGTCAAATGAATTTCGTATTCCAGATTACTTAAAAGACCAACATCATTTACTCATTCGCTAATTTCTAACGATTGTTTGGTTGATAGCTTAATATTTTTCATCATTTATTCATTTTTTCGTAATTTTTCAAGCATTATAACTATCCGGTCATTTAAATGAATAGTCTTCGTTTAGTACTATTGCATTTCCGAGATGACTATAATCGGATTTCCTAAAACAAGTTTATGTTAGCCTCACTTGAGAGGTGAATTTGATTACTGGTCACACTTAAGATAATTAATTAAAGTAGCCATTCTTTATATATTAATTTAATCATTATTTGTTCTTACGAAGCATTTGATCGATTATAATTTGTGGTTCAGATGATCATAAGATAATATCTGTGAATTAATATGAAACTGTAGACTTTAATCAAAGCCCCACCATTGAATGTATTTTATTGATGGTTTTAAAATTTTATAAAATAAAATGATGAATGATTTATAATAATTCTATAAACCACTAAAAAAGAATAAAGTATATACAAAAATGCAAAAAAAATCGAAATTTTTGATAAAATATTTTGATCACATTATTCTCATATGGTTATCTTTTGTATCGAAAATATCTTCAGGAATTCGAAAATGCAAAAATTTTTCGAATTTATTTTTTAAATTTCTTAATTTATAGAGAAAAAAGAGATGATGCGTAATATTTTACTATCAACAATTTGGTTTCATATTTTGGAATTGATAAATCGATGTAACGCATGTTTAGCAACTCACGAAGTTGGAGTAGCAAAATTACATGTAACCACTTATAATCCTCGAACTCCAACAACAACAATTAAACCAAATATGGAATGTTTCCCATTAGCCAGGTCGAATATTTCGATAATCATTTTTAATTAAATAATTAAAAATATAAATATTCGCTGTTCATTTTGACACAACTTTTCAAGTTCTTACCGATTGATTTGAAATATTGATCCAACGTTTCATTCGAAAAGTCGCTTGTTTTTATATAGATATATTTGCTTTGTAACAGATAAAAGTAATTGGGCAGACTGAACCTATTTACCATGCCTATTTTTTGTAATAAAGTGTGAGGCAAGCCAATCATAAGATGACATGTTGAGAAGAAGCCCTGAAGGATTTAAAAAGTCAGGATTTCGGATTTTTAGTTAGTTTTAGTCACACAGTTCAACAGCAGCAAGATTTCAAGTTTGATTTCAAGTTCAATTACAAGTCAACTTCTATTTTGTGGCGACATGTAAAGACATTAAAATTAATTACAAATATGCATGTCCAGCTACAGAACGATCAATCAGCTGAAATATTATCACATCAATTACTGGATGGTTGATCGGACTTCAAGATATATTTCATTGCCTCGTTACTTCTACAATTTAGTGATGTTAAAAGAAATTGATTGAAAAAGTATTTCCCAGCATTAAACCAATTGTAAGAATCATGATTGGCTGAACGAACTATTCTTGCGGCCAAAAACAAAGACGTCCGGCGAACTTCATAATATTATTCAGTCTAACATTCAAAGCGAGGCAGTAACATATAAGTTCTTCGAACTGTTATGGAAGCAGATGAAGCGGTTCATTATCCAACAGAATTTTTGAATTCACTCGATCTGCCAGAGATGCCTCTGCACGTATTACAGTTGAAAGTCGGCGTGCCAATTATCATGTTGCCAAATATCAACCAGCCAAAATTTTGCAGCGGAATGCGCTCGCAGTAAAAAAATTAATGGGCAATGTCGTAGAGGCTGCAATCTTGGCAGAACTTTTCAAAAGTGAAGATATCCTCATTCCTTGCATTTCTATGATTCCAATGCACATCCCATTTCAATTTAAGACATTATTCCCTGCATCCTTTATTGCTTGGCGTTGGAAGTCGTTGAAATAAGCTGGCACTGTTATCGCAATGGAAATTAAAAGGCAAGATTACGTAAGATTAAAAATGGAAAGCAGAGCACAGATTATCAAGTGTAATCACTATCAACAAAATTCAGGCCAATCTTTCGGAGATTTAAAGATTTTGAATAAACGTTTACATTTTTGTTTATATAGATCACCTGGACCGGCCCTGCGAAGCATGGCCAGGTCCAGCTAATTTCTAATATTTTTATAATAAGGAAGGAATATTGAATTAATAAGCAAATTGAAAGTCATTAAGTGATTTCAATCTAATATTCAAAAGTCGGGACGCGAAACACAAACATTGGTAGCAGAAATCTTTTGATAAAGAAATTAAGAGTAATAAAAGATATTTTTCAATTAATTATTTTATAGACAAAAACGTGATGAATCTTCCTATTCTTCCTCTTCATCCATTCATAGTTTGTTGAATTTGCCAAAGCATTGTTTACCAGAAGATTATCTAAAAACTGCGATTGCTGAAATGAAGGCAGGTTTGGTACAACCAGTTAATCAATCCTCTGACTTAAAAGAGGAAAGAAATGTACTTTTTCCGTTATCAATCTCGAAACATCCAGCAATTGCAATCGAACATCACACTATCAACGATCATAATGATAATTCTGAGCTTTTATCTTCTAAACATTCGACTGAAAAATGTTAGTTCATATTTCTGAAAGCTATGATTTCAAAACAAAAAAATTATGAAACTTACAAATTTGAAATTTTTAATTTTGAAATCACGTATTTTTAGTTCCCTTTTTATTTTCTACTCTTCAAAATAGATTATTTACATATTTTTTAAAGATGTTTGAAAAAATCTTTTTAGTATGTCAAGATTTTGAATGGGAAGGACCAGTTTTTCTCCATAATCAATCATTAAAAATGACAGTACCATATTGCTATAAGGTATGAAATTTTTTAAATTTTTGGAGAATATATTCATTAGTCAGTTATAAATACGAATTATTATTGTTAGTCAGGAAGAATTTAGGTAAGAAATCTTAAATAGTTATTGTATAATATACAATTCTATTACAGAATGAACTATTTTGAGATTTCTTACCTTAACTAAGTTTGTTACCTGAGTTTTTGAGTTTTTTACCTGAATTTAGGTATCATTATCTATTTTCCAGTATGTTGCAAGTATTGATGAAGAAACGGATGAATTAACCAGATTAACGCAAAAAAGTGCGCATGAAAAATGTCATTCATATAACGGTAAAAATGGTGGATCATCTGATTTAGTATCGATTCATTCAAATGATGAAAATTATGAGTTACAAAGTATGAAATTGTGATTTAAATTTTGATTTCAAATTTAATGAATATTAAGAATTTCATGGAATTTATATTTAGATGTCGACAACTTTCATGTTTTTTAAAGCATATATGCTCTTGACTTCATATTTCTTCAACTACTTTTCTCCTAATTTAATTTTCTGTAAAAGAAAATTTGAGTGAAAGAAAATTCATCTCGACAGATGGCCACATAAATGGATCATATGAAATTAATTTTTGATGAAATTTGAAATAAATTTCTGAAAATGATTCTCACGAAAAAAAAAGATTCTAAATTGTACTCTTATGAAAATGGAATTTCTTGCAAAATTTTCCCATCAAAATTCATTAATTTCAGGTACATTATCATTTTTTGGCTGGAAATCAGCATGGATTGGCTTAGCTTACGACAATGTACGAACAACTTGGCATTGGCTAGATGGCACAACTTTGTCATTTTCAAAACTTTTACTTCGCAATCCAACCCAACACTGCGCAATACTACTAACTAATGGTTCCTGGATCTCGGAAGATTGCAAAAGTCAGTCTGTGTCAAATTTTATTTGTAAAAAACGAGCAATTGCATAAAATATTAATTTTGAAATTCATTGACAAGCACAATTTTATTGTTAGATGAATATTTCTGTCCTGATAGCCACTCGATAGCGCTATGCTTAAAAATAGCAATATTGATCGATTTATTGAGCAAAATAAAAATTCAATGTTTCTTGGATCGATCAAACTAATTCGTTCGACACATTTTCTTTGCCAATACTGCTGCTTGTAATAGTCATTGATTTAAATAAATTTTAAAAATTCTGATGAACAAGCAATGTTTAAGCATAAATTATTCTTAGTAAAGAGAAACTTATTTGTGTGATTGCCATCTTTCGTGGTTTTATTTTTGAGATTATAAAGAAAGACAATTGAAATCAATGAATTCTCTTTATATTATTACAGGAATTAAATTTTTTTTAATTTCGAAATTAAATTTCGAATTTCTTTAGTCGAAATTATTGTCATCATTACATTTGTCACAGGAAATAATAAGCCACTGAAATTATTTTTCTGCCGGATTTCTCTGATGCATAAATTTTATTTGTCAATTTTTAGATAAATCTAAAATTATATGTTACTTTTTTTTAGATCTAAAATTATATATGTTAATCAATCATTATCATTTACTGTTAAAATGTTTTTGAAATTGCGATACGGTGATATATTCAATCTTTCTGAATCAAAATATTCAATTTTTTTTTCTTTTTTTTTAAATTCATTTTGGCATTTGAGGATGACAAAAATGATAAACAAAGATATCAGTGATTCCTTGATGGGTAATAATTCGGAAAGTATGCCTTGTTTTGTTTGAATTTCATGCTTAATTGCTAATATAGCCGCAATTTTGAATTGAAGTCAAAGAATTGCAACAAATTATCAAGCAAGATTTAAAAAAAAAAAAAAAAAAAAAAAAAGATTTTATGAAGGAGAAAAAAAAAACATAATTTTCGTTGAATTAATTGAAAATTTCTTTGGAAAACAACAATTGGTTATGCAAAATCATATCAAAATACTAATTAAAAATCGAAAGTTTTATTAAAAGTCAGAAATATTTCTGTTTATTTTTAGAATGCACAAAACAGACAAATTAGATTCAATTTTTTTTTTTCTCAAATACATTTAGTTACTAACCATTGATATTTCATTAACATGTTCGATAATTAATTAAATCAATTAAAACTTTATACAATAAAATGTTATAACTTAGTTCTATTTCAACGTCTAGGGAACGTTATAACTCAGTTCTATTTCATCAATTTAATTTTTAATTAATTTAATCTATTCTATTTGTAAAACTCCCGGAATGTATTTAATTAATATGTGAAATATAATTATAATCTTGATTATTCCTCAAGAATCTCACATTCAGTAATAGAGGTAATCTTTCAATTCTTTAATTCGAATCAGATCAATAATATTTATATTTGTTCTAGATAAAGATGACCTATTGATTTGTCAAATATTAGCTTGATTAGATATTTTTGATATGAGTAATTAGATTCTTGTAAAGGTTAAGAATTTTAATGGATGCACAAATATCGCAAATAAAAGAACAACGATTGAATAGTTGGAAAGGAAATTTTTTTTTAATATAAAAATTTTTTAATTATTCCGATTTTTTTTTTTTTGATTTCATCTAATCCATGAAACAAAATAGAAATTATTTCGAATATTAATGATAATTTTTTGTGACAGCATAAAAAAATTTAATTTCAAATTTTGGAAAATTTTGAGTTTTTTGAAATATTATACTTCGAAATGATTCTTCGTGGATACAAAATGATTTAAGTGTTGGAAGAATTTTCAAGCTCAGCTATTTGTCATCGAATAATGCTCGAATATCTCGAGAATATGTATTCGTCGATATTGTCCGGCGTAAGGTCAAATGTCACGAACTATACAAAATCGCCTAATATAACTAACGTTTGACATTCAAATAAGAGCTAATTTTGATTTCACTATATTCAATTATAAATAATTTCTATTTCTTCTTGGATAATCTTTTCCTCTCACTTCAATGATTCCATAAGAATATGTCCTGAAAAGGCCTTTTTTGGTGCGAAATTATCAATAATTTAGTAAATTCGAAAGATTAAAAGAAAGGACAGGTTATTCGAGGAATCCCGGGATTTCCGGGAAGTTATAATTTGAGAAATAATATCTGTTTTGCCAAGTAAATTGATTTATACTGTTGTTTCCTTTGTTTTTTCGCTATTTGAATTCGTATTAGTTTCGCAACGAAATTCCTATAAAACAACGCTGCAATTACGGTATCGAGCGCTAGAAGAAGAAATTCAAATTTGTCGTGTGGGAGATTACAATGAGATTACAATGGATTATTGCGTTACGCGCTAAGTTTGGGTACACGTGGGGGAGGCGCGTACGTGAGAAGCCACGTGAAATATTCCGCATACTTCTTGGCTTTTTAAATTTTTTTCCGTTTCTGTTTAGGGGAAGAAATAAGTAGTTTACGTTGAGAAGTGTTACTACAGCTTAGTAGTACTTTTTTAAATTAGTGGAATTTATAAAATATATTACTATTTCTGTTTTATGAAATATTTAAATAATATATATTGTTATTTATATGTATAAATTTCTTAGTGGAAATTTCATATTTCTATTTTTTTAAAATGAATCATCGTTATATGATTATTATTATGGTGACTCTAGTAACAATATAGTTATGCCAGTGCAAGGGAATATGATGAAAGGCCTATTTTGATAATCGATAAAAATCAGGCAGATATATCTTCATTCGTAAGGAAATATCAGTATTATAAGATATCTATTATAAGAAATGTTAGTATGAAATAGAATAATATTTGCAGGAGACAGTAATAAATGGAGTTGCGGTTTTTTTGTAATCCTTTGTAATGAAAAGTAATATTCAAATAATCTCTTTCAGGCAGTCATTTTATCAACAATTATTTTAACATACTATCGAAGGTTTTCAGATTAAATGTCAAATTCACGAAAGTACGTTTCCTAATCATTTACTGAAATTTCAGATTTTAATCTCATGTCAGTTAGAGAGATTTTGGGAAGGGAAGAATAGCGATCTTGATAACCTTTAAAATGCTTCGAAAATGAGTATTTTTTGGAAAATTCACTTGGTTTTCGGTAAATGGAGAAGCTGAGAGGGAAAGTTCTTGAATAAGTTGTTCATTATGATTGAGCACTGAGTATTCAAGCATTATGATTGATCAATTCAATGCTTTAGACGTGCTGGCACACCGTCACGACGAGGTGGTAAACGAACAGATAAAAAAGAAAATGTGGAAGTAGTTTGTCGTTTATGTCCATATAAAGGCAACGATCCTTGCTTGATACCAATCGACGATGAACATGTTCGATTTGTGCAACCTGCTTCCATGCAGTCTAGGAATGGAATACAGGTAGTTAAAAGATTTTTTCTATTCCATTATTAATTGGATCAATTGTCGTTGAAATAAGAATTATGTAATTGTTATGTGCTAGTAAACTGTAGCATCCATCATAGGCTATTGAGGTTTTCCTTTATCTGACATTAAGTTGTTTGGTCAAAGTTTCATTAGCAAGTTGTAATATAATAATTTACTAAATCGTTCCTTTTTATTTATAGATATTTTAGGCATGTCATATTACTGAACTTTGACCAGTTGATTTATTGATTTTCAGGTGGAGACTATTTACAAATTTTCATACGTCTTTGACGAAAGTGACAGTCAGCGAGTCGTCTTTGAATGTACTGCTTTGGATTTGATCGGAAATCTGATACGTGGAAAAAATTCACTTCTTTTTACTTACGGAGTTACTGGAAGTGGTAAAACTTACACAATGACTGGAAACACAGAGGTGAATTGTTTGTCTTAACCTTTTGTTTCATTGCAAAAACCAAATTCTCAATGTATTATTTTTTATTTTAATGAAACATCAACGTTTTTCCTCATCTTTCTGCTCTCTCAAATTTCATGCGTGTTTTAAATGTCGAATAATTCTTTCCGTTACGTCAGGTTTCTTTTCATTTTGGTAAAAAGAAATTTGATAATGTTATATATATTTTTTTAATGAAGCTTTTCAAAGCAACTTTTACAGGAAGAGTCGATTGGGATTCTTCCACGTACTCTTGATGTCATATTTAATTCGTTGATCAATCGCGTAGATAAATGCGTTTTCAAACCAGATGGACGTAATGGTTTTACTGTGCGTGATGAGTTTGAATCGGCAATTGCTCGTCGACGTTTAGAACTCGAGCGTTCCGATAATGGAATGGAATTAGCAAATCGTTATGTTGAACGTCGAAGGGTAATTTTCAGTTTTATATAACACTACTTTTTAAATAAATTCTTGATTGGTTGATATCAGCTACTTTTAACAATCTTTAAATCAAAGATTATGCTTTAGTCGAAGAGTTTATTTTAATATTTTTATTATTCTAATCGTAAGTATGTAAAATATTGTAATATGTTTTTATTACTACAGCCTATGAATCAAATCGAATAAAGAAAAATTTAGGTTAGTGGTGCTAATCCGGATTTGGCATGTGCAGTGTTCGTTTCCTATATCGAAATTTATAATGAAGTTTGTTATGATCTCCTTGAAGAACCACTCCTCAAAGCAGATGGTACTAAGTGAGTTTTGCTGTAAGTTTTTGCAACACGCAATTGAAGAGTAAAAGATAATAAGGATGAGTTTCTCTAATTGTTTTTTGTATTTCAGTATATGGAAAAAACGATAAATAATATTTTGTAGATATAAAAATAAGTAATTATGCTTATCAGTATTTGAAAGCGTTGAATGAACTGAGCATTGTTGTCTTGTTAGTCTAGTAAATCATGAACAAAGATTTCGATTTATCAATTTTTAGAACACTTTCTGGTAAGGATATCAAACTCGGTGCCAATAATATGTTTTACGTAGGTAATGCAACTGAAGTTGAAGTGGATTCAAGTGATGAGGCATTAGAACAATTCTACAGAGGTAAACATTTTTAATTTTATCATATCTTTTTGCTCTATATATTTATAAGCTATTGTTCAATCTGACATAGACTTGCTGGAAAACTGTCTATTTAATTCAGTTCATTCCCTCATGAAATTCTGTGAATATTTCGTTGTTGTTGAAATTGGCAAAATTTAAGAACTAACAATACATCTTCACCTTTTGTGATCATAAAAAAAAAGTAACTCAATAAGAGAGCATTATAAAGTTCCTCATTTACCAAACTCTGAATCCCTCTGTATAGCACTCTTCAAATCAGATTTTAGAAAGCTAAAATAGTCTAATCCAGAATTCAATAAATTGGTACCAGTTAGAGAAGAATTATTAAAAACAGCATAGCGTAAATCAGTTTTTTCAAAAGTTGCCTTATTTAAATTAACATTTACAAACTTTGTTCTACTCAACACTGAACCAGAAAAATCAGCAATTCCTAGATTCATTTCCTTAAATTCAAAGTAAGCATAACGCATGACGAATCCTTTATTCTGCTATTTTTCCAAAATAATCCATGCTTGTTCTACCTGAGATAAATGCCAATATGCTTTTCGTGTTATCTTTAAATAGAAAAGAAGAAAGATGATAAACCGATAAGGACTGCCTGTATAGTGCTGCCTGTAAACCATATTAAAATCGCCCTCTGTATGAGATACTCCATATAGAATCATTATTGGATTAGCTATATAAAAAAGTATTTGAGATATAGTAATTAAATTAAATATGCTACTAATGCTGTTAATCATTCAATTGCGATGCAACATGCTTTTACGAACTTTTTCTAGTTATTCATAATGCTCAGACTGTTTAAAATCACAGTAGAAGCAAAAGCAAGAAGAAAGAAAAAAGCGAGAATAAGAGAGCTTCTTGAAACATATGGGTTCTTGTGCTTTGATATTATCAAAAATAAATCTGAAGACATGTCTTGCTAATTGATCGAACAATTTTGATAATAATGGTTCTCTTCTTTCAGGACAAGAGAGACGACGTGTCGGTGATACGTTACTAAACAAACAAAGCAGTCGTTCACACTCCATATTTAATATTCGTGTCGTAATGGCACCTTGTCTCCCAGATATATGTTATCCTGATCCGGATCCTACCAAAGTACTTAATCATATAATAAGGAGCCTATGTATAGAAAAGATTTGACATCTTGAATTTATCAGAATAAATATTTTTCATAGATACATGTGAGCCAGTTATCACTAGTTGATTTGGCTGGATCGGAACGGACAAAAAGAACAGGCAATGAAGGAGCGCGCCTTATTGAAAGCGGCAAAATAAATCAAGGACTTTCAGTTCTCCGTCAATGTTTCGAGAAGTTACGGTAAGTGAAAACTCCCACAGAACTATTTTAGTAGGAGATATTTTCAGATCAACTACTTTCTCTTTTGACATTAACATCACTCTAAATGTTCAGTACATACAAGAATAAACATATTAGAAATTCTAAAAATCATTTCCGATGATTATAACCATTCCAAAAAATTTGCATAAAACTAACGATGTAATTTTTATTAATACTAAAATTTTCATAATGTTGTTCGAGAATTTGTTAATTATATTTTGATTAAAATACGAGGTATGAAGAATTGTAGACATAGAATTGACGAAATTTTGAATATAAAAAATACGCTTATAGGGACAATCAGTTGCGTGACAAAGCAGCTACAATTTCGTATAGAGATTCGAAAATAACACACTTATTCAAAAATTCTTTCGAAGGAACTGGAAAAGTGCGTATGATTATTTGTCTAAATCCAAAGCCAGAAGATTTCAATGAGAATCAAGTGAGTAATTTATTATGCTTTGCCGTCTTGTCTTATCACACTCTTCTGAGATTCAATAACTTCAAAAAAATGTTACAATTTCATGTAACAATTTTTCTTTCAATTTTTCTTCTACAATTTCATGTCAATCTTGTTTTTATTACAATTTGTATTTAGGGTGTATTAAATTTTGCGCAGTTGTCGAAGGATATTGCAGTTTCGGAAGGAAACGAAGTTTTGCCACCGTCTCAATCCGGTTTTCCTGTTAGTCGTCGTGATTTCCTGAAATGGTTGAACAAATTAGGCTCCATAAATATCTCGGTTAGCTTATTTGCTTTTCTTTGTTGTTTTTAAATCATATGGTGACAAGTTCCCGAAATACATGTCTTATCATCTTTTAGGACAAAGAGGTATTGTCCTTTCCATCACCACCACCATTCACTATTTCTGGTTCGGAAGATGCTGAATCGATAGCGCGTTTACGTGATTATTATCAACACATTGCACAGGAACGTGGTTCTTTGCAAGAAATATTTGAACGTAAAGGTAAGTATTCACATTTTTTTGGACTTTTAATTTTTATTTCCCAGAGTTTGTTTTTTATTCCATTCATGGATGTCGATGTTTTGTTAGAATGATCTCCAAATCTCTGATACTAGTTAAATACTTGAAAAGGTTACCTACAGTTCTGTCAGATGCAAGCTCTAACTAATATTGGGAACATGCTGCTTAAATAGTTAAATAATGTTGTATTATATTTTCACTCATTCAAGGGACTTACCTGTCGCAGTTTAATGTTCTCTTTCTGAACAAAATTAGATAAATATCAAAAATATTTACTTCTTTACAGCGGCTGAAATGGAGCAACAGTTGCAGCGAGCTTTGTGTACTGTTGATCTCCAAGAAGTGCGCATTGAAGAACTTGAAGAAGAGAGGGATGAAACGGAACGACTTTTGTCAACATTAACATATAAACTGAAGCAGATGCGGGTGAATTCTCAGTTCTCTCTAGCTGCAATAATTTGTTGTGATTTTGTTTAAATTAAGTTTTCGAAACTACTCCATTACACTTTTCTTGATTTGTAGCGTGAAAACTTGATTTTACGTCAACGTTTGGAGCATTGTGAATTGGAAGAGAACGACAAATTAAATCAAGAAGAAGAACATAGACGACGTGAAAGATTGTACCAAGAACAGCTTCGTAAAAAAGAGAAAACACTCCATCAGGTTAGTAATTTTATGAGATAATATAATAATTAATTGTTCATTGGAATAACTCTTTATGTTGTTTAAAAATTATTGAAGTTTTAAGGTGCGTGAAATATGCGATAGACCGCTTATTTCATCAACTAAACGTTTCAAAAGCATTGAAAATATTCATAATACACCCACAGCAGCTGATGTTGATTTGATCAACAGTGACAAGGTTAGCTCTTTTATTGCATTGGATTTCAAATTTTTATCACACCGTTTTAGTAACGGATTGTAATGTACTAGCTGTTGAGGGAAATTAAAATTTCTCTTTTCTGGAATTAAATTCAAATATTTTGCTAATTGGTCTTTTTTAAAAATTTTGTAAATAGATTTATTTTGGAATTGTCCTAGCAAGATATTTAAGTTCTCTCTTCAAATCCAGAACACTCAATTCCCTTTAAAGCGATAATTTTGTGTAAGATGTATTGTTTAAGACCATGCAGAATGAAGAATTGTCCACACCTCATCGTGTTGCGCTTGCAAGACAGAAGTGGGAAGAGCGAACTGCGAATCAAAACGTAAATTAATCAAAAAATATTTTGAAAATTCTAGTTTGAATGATTATAATTATAAAAGAGATTTTAATAAATG
Source organism: Onchocerca volvulus (assembly GCA_000499405.2). Lineage (NCBI taxonomy): Eukaryota > Metazoa > Nematoda > Chromadorea > Rhabditida > Onchocercidae > Onchocerca > Onchocerca volvulus. Next base: position 13,354,334 of record HG738139.1, read on the forward strand.
GAGCAAGTATAAAAGTAAAATATCTATGACATTTATAAGAATATGATCTTATAAATAGGATATCTGTTTCTAGGCTTCAACGAAAACTCGCACTGGATATTATAATACACGATTTCACAGACGGTCCAAAAGTGCGAATTGTAGAGTGATTGATCACCAGCCTCGAAATCGCATTCCGGAAGGAACTATCTTGCAACCACGAATGCCGAGATTTTGTAAAACTACGAACAAATTAAACGCGGAAGAACTGAAAAAATGCTCCGATTATGTGTTGACACATCAAGAGGTTGATCAAAAAGGTTGTCTCACTACACATGTTGTTAAGGTATTCTTTTCAATACGTACATTTCAAAGAAATGTTAGATGATTCAGGGTTTAAAATCTAATATTTGAAACATAAAATTTAATCGTCAAAACAGAATTATTCGTTTGATTGTTTCGTTTAGTTATTCAATTCAATGTGTCTTCTGATGATGGCTATGAATTATGCATCAGATAGGCATTTGATTATGGGATTATGATCCCACTCAAGAATTCTTTTTAAAAGCGATAATTTGGCACTTTGCAAAATTTTCAGATTTGAGTAATGTATTAGTTATTATATGAATAATGAAGTTAAAATATTTCTCATTATTTTAAAAAAATAAAAACTGACTAATGAAGTTCTTCCTGCTAGGGTGAATGTATCCCAACTTCTGGAGGAGGTACAGCAGTACGTTTCAATGATGTTGAACGATTGTCACATGAATCACCAAAAGTTTAAATGCATTAAATATTGTGTGGAAAGTTGCTGAAGATTTCATCTAAAGTTAGAATTCTCCTGCCTTGAAGTTCCATTTTTTTCGCAAATACGTAACTTAACTGTTTCATGAATCCTTTTCAGAGTTTTAATTGTTGCTCTCAGATTTTAACATGTTTTACACATTTTATTTTTCTTTCATTTGGATCTCAGTTCTGTATTTCAGTTTAAAGGTCTAGTGATAGAGTTTTTGCTATGTCACATAACCTGAAGTATTGTTTAAATGTGTGACGTGTATGTATGATAAATAGATCCTTGAGCTTTTGAATAGTATGTAACAATTAGAGTTATTGGTCGTTGAAGATATTTTTCTGCAGAATTACCTATTCTTCAAATATTTGTCTTTGGATTTGAACTGTAACATTGATTTTGTTTGTTGATTTGAGCAAATATTTTTGGTAGCTATTTTTTCGTAAATGTTCATCTTCTATTCTAAGCTAATCATATCGTAGAAATAGATCCATTCAGTCTTTTCCCCATTTACTACCTTTCCCTATGTATGTTTTACAAAAATCAAATATAGCGAAATTTTTGGTTGCTGTTGAAATCTAAGGATGATACTGTATTATTTGAATTATATTCCTGAAACTCTAGTTATACCTAATCGCTGTTTTGCCAATCAGATATATTAATTACTTTGTATTATATTTACTGATTGCAGTAAATACGTTTCTGTCATAAAAGCTGCATTTTTCGGGAAAGTTGGCTTGGTTTGCGGCACAGACGAATTTTTGGTGAGAAAGGATTTTATTGATAAATGGAAGATTTCTTCTTCCTGAATAAAACAAACAATAATCAAAGAATATCCAACATAACTGATCAAAGGATTATTCTTCCTTTATTGCTGATAAGGCAAAAAAGTCATTCAAGGTTGCCGATTGATTGTTGTAGAACAGTTGATTGTAGAAGCTGATATGCTTAGAATTTGTAAGCAAGAACCCGTAGACAAGAATTCTTTTGCTCCGAGGTATGTATAATCCTTTTATATCCTTCCGGGACTCCTTTCCTAATCTCCAATTTGTCGCTGCTTTGAACTCGCCTTGTTTTCCTGTTAATTCGATCATCTTGGTTTCAATCATGTCTATCATCTCGGCGGGAAACGTATCCTTTGTTATGAAATATGTTTCTCCTTCTGATGATGAACCTAATTCGGTTTTAGCGGGAAGCATGTTTGTCCCTTTGTTTAGTATTTTGGAGCGAAACATGTTTATCGACTTGTTGGTTCATTTGAAACTACGTGCTTCTTGAACTTTACCATTCCTTATTTATATAAATTTTAATTTTCAGATTTTTCTGACAGCATTAGAAAAATGTCATCTCTTCTAGAATCACTTGAACTGTTCATATGAGTTTGACAATATAATACATCTGATTTGTTTCCGGAAATGTTACTATGCTTCCTTTGTCCGAAATTTGTGGAAAGATGAATGTGCTTCAGTATGAGACTATTTTCACAACTTCAGAATTCATCCAGAATTGATTTTCTCGAGTGAGTATGATGGTATCCGAAACTATTTGATTATTCGGTGTATGGATAATCAAATGGCATGACATGGATGATGCGGGAATCCAGCAATTCCTGAAATATAAGCTTGTGACCCTAATTACTGAGGTTTTTATTTATTTAGTTGCTCATTTTATGCTGTGCAAGTAAATGAGTCTTTTTTTTCTAGTAACGATTCAGTAAGCGAATTCGCATGCTTTTTCTTTCATTTTCGATGATGAATTGTCCCATAATGAATTTGAAAAAAATTTAGAGTACGTGATCATATGACCAAGATAAAACTACCGATTTTAAGGGTCTTGAACCAATAGAAGAGAAATATTTCTTTTCAGCTATCACTTCCCGTACTTCTAATGATTTTCTACTGCAGTAATGAAATCGACGTCATCTTAAGTTATTTTTCGAGAAAAATTATTTTTCGAAAAAATCAATCTTAGTGGTGAAAAAGCCATGAAATTGTTGTCAGTCGTGTATATTGAAATGATGTGTTTTGGGGGAATTCTGCATCTTTTCACATATTACGTGAAGAAAAATAACTGCAAGGCTCTAATTCATAATCTTTTCGAGATGTTTTAAATAATTTCTACTAATAGAAGCATAAACGAAAAGGAATTTTCATTCTTCATACGAATTTCATTTATATGCTTTATATTTATATCCTCAATATATAATTGAAAGAATTAACAAATGTCCTGCATACGACTGCAGCTTTCCTTTTCATTTATGCTTAGGATTTATGTTTATTAATTCATGCTAATTAATTCATTTGTTTGCTTATCAATTTATATAAATTTATACTTATTAATTTATATGTTTACATTTATATGCTATGTCATAAATATGTAGTCAAGGAAACAAATTTAAGAGATAAAAATTACAATGTTATTAAGGAAAGGCGATATAGAACAGAAATATTTAGTTATGTTTTAAAACGAATATTTGCGATTTCTTAAAGAAACATTCCAAAAGACAAAAAAATCCAACAAAATTATAACTGATATTCCTGGATGTTTACTGCAGAAAAGAGTTATTATAGATGATTTTATCTGCAGGAAGTAAGACTATCTGTTTATACGAAAATTTTATATCTTAGCGATTTTCCATTTTCGAGATGTATTAAATTTTTCTTTTTTTCAATGGTAATATTATTAAAATCTGTGAATATTATATGCTGGATATATAGCTAGAATTCTGAAGCAGATTTATGATTCCAATTTCTTAGAAATTTCATTCTTCTTCCCAACACTGATCAAATATCGAGAAAAGCTATCGACAGAAATCATCAAAACTGATTGCCGTTAGATGACGAAGTCTCATAATATACACTAACAATCATACAATAGCTACCGCATTTCAAGTTTCATGTTATTTATTTCAACGAAATTTCATAATAATTTCAGTGATATCTTGTCGGGCGATAAATAATCCCAAGGAGACGGGATAATAGCTTCAGTAATTCTGATTAAGATGACATGAAGTGCTTAATTAAGATATTGCTATCATTATTATTGCAAAACTAGCTTTACTTTTTGACATTAAAATAAATTACCATTTTCAGCGAAATGAACGACACCTTTAATCTTAATGGCAGTAACTACTTCAATGACACTGATGATTCGGACGATTCTGTATGTGCAGGCCAGGGTCTATATTGCCGTAAGTTAATAACTGCAATCCAACTTTGATGAGTAATGTCCATATGTGGTGAATTCTTGAACAAAATATTTAAGAATTCAAAATTCATAATTTTGCTCGAAAATATGTCAAATCGATTTAAGAACGAAGTGTTTCAAGAGAAATTTACCATCTAATACAACAGATTTACATTTTTAAATTTAAGAATCAATATAATTATACCATTATCAACACTAATTTCATGAAGAAAATTTGATATTCTGATACAACTTTATCTTTTAATATCATAAAACAATAAATGAAAATAGAAGGATTTTCCGATATAATTATAGTAGTACGTTTTCTAGCAGAACTGTACAATGCCGAGAATTTAATAATGTACATTTCAACGATTGACAACTTCGTCTTTATTCCTTTTATATTATATTTAACATTTGCGAAAGTGAAAGATAGTTTTTTCAAGTATTTCACACTGAATGTAATGTTCACGTGCATCACGTCAGCTATTGCTAGTTTCATAGGCGATATGCTCGAAAATATCTCTTATTTTTATGACTTGGAAAAAAACAGATTCAATTCGTAAGTTTTGTTCAAATTAAAAAAAATATTCTTACCGCATACATTATTATTGATAAAATTGCTT
>HG738139.1:13358923-13449468 GCA_000499405.2 Onchocerca volvulus
TCTGACCATTCTAATATCAATTCGAGTCAATTAGTGATAGAGAAAACTTGTCACAACATTGATGCATTTTATTGCGCCTATAATCTCTACTAGAATTTTTGCCATAGATTCTTTCAATCCTCTTCAAATTCCAACCGAAAGTAAAAACATAAAATCAATATTCTTATGAATAATCAGTATTCTTATCATTGAAACAGAAATCGCATGCAGGTAAAACTAAAGCTTAATATCTTAACTTCATGATGACAGATTTCTATCAAATTTTGGTACTCAAAAGTAAAGTATTGATAAAACTTAATACAAGCATATTTCAGTTTATGCATGCGAACAGATTATTTGTATGTTTGCTAGTTGTGAAGGCAATTTGGCTGCGAATAAGTTCATATATGTGCGCGGTATAGTGGGTTCTTCTTTTCGTCAGGTAATCAATTAAGAAATTACTTGCTTATTTCATCATTGATTATCTTTTGTTATTTGCAGTGTGAATTTATCCTGATGAAATTTTCACTTAATTTTAGGCGCGGTTGATCTTCATTGTTTTGATTACTATTCTCGCATGTGAGCCATTTCGCCGTGCAACCATTTCATTGTTCATCAGAAAATAGTGGACTACGGAAGTCAAATCAATTCAAATGCTAAAAACAAAAAATTCTTAAAAATGAAGAAACCAATCATGCATGAATTTGAAACTTATCAAGTTTATAATATTCCGGATTTCGAACTTACACATAAAAATCTGGACTACATTACACAAGTTGAATTGGATAATACAAAATTTAGCAAAATGTATTATAATATTAGATATGATCAAAAATATCCAATTTCCTTTTTAACTATTCGCTTTAACTATATCAAAAAGGAAAAAAAGATGGAATGGAAACAAAAAAATAAGACACATTTCGTAATCTAAAAATCTTCCTTTTTTTTGCCAAGCTAGTGATAGCTTAAACAACGATATTGTTATTAATCGTGATATAATCTTTGTAAACTTTTCAATAAGTAAAGCCAAAGCATATGATCCAATTACAGAATCCATCGAAGACAAAAGCAATGAATATTGAAAGATGGAAAAGTGCCCTTCCAATCTAATAATCAACTGTTCAAGAAATTTGTTTGATAGAATAATCATTCATTTTGTGATATTCTGTAAAAGTCTCTAATATATTTATTTTTATAATCTTAAAATCCGTTGTAAATTCTATTTGATTGTATCATAATCACAATTCTGTTTTATCATTTTATGATGTTTAAATGCAGTGTTAATAAAATTTGGATTTATATAAATTTTCCATGCAACAATATATTCCATACTAATATAATGAATGGAATATCCGACAGTTTTATTGGCATTATTCAACAAATCTATAAATGCTTGACATTAATTGATTGTCGCGATGAATGTAAAGAAAGAACTTGTATAATAAGCAATGTCTGTTTGCAATATGTAATTTGCGTGTATATATATATATATATATATATATATGTGTGTGTGTGTGTGTGTGTGTGTGTGTGTGTGTGTGTGTGTGTGTGTGTGTGTGTGTGTGTGCAAATGGCTAGAAGTCTACTTTATTATATGTCAGGTAATAAGAGAAAGCAAAAAAAAAAAAAAATAAGTAAAAATGTAAATGTTCGTTATTACTTGCTACACAACGTTTCAAGTTATTTACCGAAAATTGCAACAGTTTCTATTTTTTGGAAAGGACCATAGCGTGCAGTTTGATTTTTGTTTTATATTTGTCAGCAACAATAAAATCTGTAAAAGCCGATTTTGCAACTTTTTTTTGGGGTAAGGATTTGCTGTTTCAGTCGGTATGGCGCTTGCTGAATTGATTCTTGAAAAGCAGATTACCAACTAAAACTATGATAACAAATAATTTGGTATATCCGGCAAAAACAGGAGCTTTTTATCTAGTTTCCTATTTAGAAAGATAATTCTCTGATAAAAAAAAGAATCACTTAAGATAGTGATATAATTATCTTGCACACTTATCCACAACTAAATATAACTGACAAACCTTTATGGCACTATGTTGGAAATTGTAGTAATATTACTAGATCAATGTATCATATTTTTCATTGCAACTTCATACAAATCCTTATTGACATCGGAATCGGGTATTTCAGCGCATACTACATCATCGATTTCGTTCAAACCTGTCACAGATGTGATAGGTAGAAAAAAAAGTAAATATAAGACAGAAACTTCATGGAATGTGTCGCCGTTCTTCTTAACCGTAACAATGATAAGGATTCTTGTTTTTTGTCGCACTGTTATCGAAACTTTGCGGTATTTCAAACTTGGGTAATTAAACCTTTATTACAAAAATTTAGTTATCACGATAACGTATGCAACAATTACAAATTAATTATGTAAATAAAAGAATTTAAATGACGATTTATCGATATGAAAAAAGGAAATAACGAATAAGAGGAAACTTCAAATATCCGAGACGGAATATCTAACTGCATTTTTTGATAGTCTTCGTTTAAAATGATCCATAAAGAAGCGTTTCCGTAGCATAAGCAACTTTTCTTTGTTAGCGCATGAGAGAGCGCTTTTGGGATGATTTTCAACAGCATAAAACAAAGGGTTAAATCTGTTTGACAAAGCCATAAAACAACTAAAGCTACTTGATAAAGCCCCATAAAACAAATTCATCCTCAAAGATTACAAATTATTTCATTAAAAACAAAAAAATCACTTTTCACTGATTCTCCTCGCTATTTCAGCGACACATTCAAAATGAAGAATCGCTGATGAAATTATCGCAAAGAATGAAATGAAAATATAAATAATATCTCCTCATCTACTATTGCAAATTATATACTCAAACAAGAAATTTTAGATGTTTCAGCGAAAATCAATTCTCGAAATCCATTCTTTTTACTCTCAAAGGCCGTTAAAACTGTAAGGAGAAAAATTTATTGAAACGGATATGGAAAAGATAATTTCAGCAATAGATAGTTTGGAAATGAATTTTAAACAAAAAAAAAAAAAAAAACTTTCATGGCGAATTAATTACAGAAGCCAAATATTATTTCAATCAAAGATTTAAAAAAAAGCATTATAGCTTTGTGTAGATCGAATGAGTTTTCACTATTTACATTTCATTTTTTTGTAAATGTCCTCAAAGTTGCTTCTGCTACAATATCTTTTTATCATCCGCAGTACGCACATTTACCTTCATTCTTTGACACAGGGTATTTGAAACACAATAAATGATATCAAAAATTTATCACTTACTCTCTTATAATTCCATCATTTCGGAATCATCCTTGAATCATTCACCTTTCCAATGTAATGCTAAATAGAACGTAGCATACTGAATGTTGCCCAATACTCTGTGATGACAGCTGTCCCATGTTGATACCTAATTTTTATCTCACCTAATTTCATTTGATCTGATATTGTCGCACCACAAATTTCTCTCATTTTAGTATTAAGTAATGATTTCTCAACAATCATACGGAATTCAAATATTAAATGTTATCCTTAGCATCCATCGCAAAAAGGCAATGTATTCATGTTAAATAGATGAGCTTCTTGATCCAGTTGCTTTCTAAAATATAACTATGCACTGCAGACTGGAATATTTCCAGTTGGCAACAACATTCATCATCTCCGGGAAAACAATTTGGAAGTAGACCTCCAAGAACCTTCTTGGCACTTTTGCCTAGAATTTGTAAATCAAAATTCATTGTTAAATCATTTGTATCGAACTGGCATTTGAATAATATTGGATAAATAGGATCGAACTGAAGCATGTTTAGTTTTCTTCATTTGAGAAAAAACAGGTGTTTTCCAATTCTTTTAAGGCCAAATGTTATAATAAAAAGCAATTCTTATTTATCTTGATATTTATTTCTGCATTTTTACCTTTAATTTTTTCATTTCTATTATTTTTTTTATCAGACGTGGTTGAAATGAAGAAATCAAGGTAGTTAGAATAGAATCAGAACTTGGACCTTGCGTGAAATTATTTCGATTAAAGAATGCATGAAATTAAACTTTCTTCAATTTTTTTCATTTGATTAGGTTTTATTCCATCTTAATTTTATATGCTTCTTTTTAGGAGATTCTGCGATTCTAGAATAAATTAGTAAGAGTTAAACGTGAATACGAGAAAACTGGATTAGAATAAAATCCTACATGGGCATTGTGCGAAATCCTCGTGCTTGTAGGGCTTTATCACTTTTTTCTAATTTAGAAATACCTATTAGTAAACTTTAGTCAATGATTAACTTAATCCCGATTATCTTTTTCGAGATAGCTGATCATGAAATGGTATTTTCCGTTAGAATTTGCCACAAGTTTGGTTAGTTCAAACAAAATGAATATGGTAGAGAGACAGTGCGGACATATTTTCTTAATGCTTGCATTTTACACAACAATCTATATAAATAAAAATGTAAATGTTTGTTGTTACTTGCCACACAACGTTCTCAAAATTTCTCGATTAATTTGAAATTCTGATGTAACGTTGCATTTAAATAAACGCATCTTTCCATATAAATATAGCCTCTTTTTTTTGTCTGTCACACCTTTGACCGATAAAAGTAAACGAACAAGCTGAATTTTTGACTACGCCTACTTTAATCTTGAAACAACGTTGCATTTGAATAGGAGCATATTTTTATATAAATGAAGTGCGTATTTAAGAATTTCGGACATTTAAGATTTTAAACAAATGGATATTTACATTTTTATTTATATACCGACTGAACCCGGCCACGGGAAACTTGAGTAGTGATCAAGAAAGAAGAAGAATGCATCAAGAACAAATAGACACTCTAAGAAGATGTGATAGTTTTATTAACAAACTGATTAAAATCTCGCAAAAATCCACATTTCTGGATCTTTTAAGTTCTCAAAATCGCAAAATAACTAACAATGATATTTAAAATGAGTTTTGTTTCGAGCCTATTGAGAAATGAGGTATTTTATTGAGAAATGCTAATCATTTAAGACGAAAATATTCTTCTTAGAATTGATGTGCCTGCTCCAATTGCTTATCTTCTTCATATTCATTTCTCCAACAATCACTCGTTCCCACTGTCATCATTAGTATTAACCACATTCTCTGTTTCCACAGTGCATTTTTTATGATTCACGGATTTACGGTGACTTATGACATAAATGTTTGATTGCTAAAATTAGTACGCTTAACGCTCTTTTAATTGAGACGATTATGTTGTATTATTGTTGATGACTGATGAGATATATTTTGAAAATATTAACAATCGTTATCAACATGAATACCGGAGAGATGAACGTTTATTTTTATTAAAATAAACGAAGGAATAGATGCATGGCGAGACTGAGGGCATTGTCAGAGTGGTACATTTCAGTGATAGGAGATTGAAATTTTCGTGATGCAATGCTTAGCGTTTTTAGGCCTTTTCTTTCAGCTATTTCTTCCCTTTGACTTGACACTGTTTACTATAGCTTCAATCAAAATGGAGAAAGAATGAAATAAGTTTAAGTGATTTTTTATTCGATTTTTCTAATCACATTGATGAATGCCAATTCACTTTTGATTTCTTGTGTTCGTTTTCTTTGTCATCCATTCCTATTGCATTAGTATAAACTTTTTTTATAAGTACCGAAATTGGCCAACAGATTTACATGTATGTTGTCAAAGAGGATCGCATAATATGCATAATTAGCTGTAGAAGAAATTTCCAATTAAAACATAGCAAATATGTGATCAGATGAGTAACCGAGATGATATTTGACATTCACCAGATATTTCAGATCATTGTATATGCAAGATTGCTTTGAAATTCGATAGCATTGCTACATATTCTTTCCCAATAACTTTGCTTAAAACGTTGATCCATCCGCGGTCATCTATACGAAGGACTACTTTTTTAATTCCAAAAGCTGTGAAGTTACCAATGATCTTTTCGATTGCGACAATAGCTGATTCGTCACGTTCGATAGAGAAACATGTTCAGCTAATTTTACATGAAGAAGCTGTTCGAACATCTCAGATTCAATCAAGTACCTCCCTTTTATTTTGCGAGCTTAGTGAATAGATCTGTTTTTCAACTTTTTCTGCAGCCACATTCTCTCCTTATAAGAGGAAATATGCAATTTCATTTAGGTATTATTAATATAGACTTGACCATTACAGCAGCTTTATAAAATGGCTTTCTACCAACAATCTCATCGCTCCAATAAAAATTCATGATACTTCCAATAACAACATTAAAAAAGTAACCAGTTAATTTTAGCAATTAAAGCAAACTAACATATAGAAGCAAGGTCAATAATGAATAGTAATATGAGAATGTTAAAGTTATATAATAATGAACAGGAACAGTAATAAGAACACAATTACCATGAAGCATATGGATGTAACTTATTGCTGATATATTTTACCCTCTACTTCGTCGTCGCCAAATTCTTTGGCACGAAGATTGAATGAGAGTTTTTTATCTTTTCTCTTATGAATTTTTCATCATATGAATGGCTTAAAGATTATCGACAAAAATCTTAAATCCAAAAGAAAATAATGTATGAATGAAATAAGAATTGATTTTGTATGAAAAATCTAACAATTACATAAACTCTTCCATCAACTTGACCCAGAAGATACAATCACTCACTTTATTAATTTCAGAAGCAATGCACATTGTGAGAAAACGAACGAAAGCGATTTTTGCCATTTTTAAGCAAAAAATTCTAAAATGCAAAAATTTGCTGACAATGCTATGACTCGTTGAATCGTTATTCCATTGGTTGTTTTGTCTTTCACATTGTCATTTGCATATACAATCTGCTGGTGAAATGCAGAAATTGGAAGAAAAAAAAGTGTTAATAATTAAAAGCACTAAATAAACACATAATTACGTAATGTTATCTGTTACATGCAGTCAAATTGTCATTTATTTGGTGATTGTTGAAGATGTCTTACCATATGGTGGTTGCAAATAGATTCTAATTCTTAGAAAAAATAAGGCATCTTGAAGAATCAAAATGATGATAAGCGGCAGCACAGTACATGGTACACGGTACACAATGATCGTTGCTAGAGATTGTATTTAAAATTTTGGAATAGGCAAAGATTTTAAAATGAACGGAAATATTCGATTTCTTGATCGAAATGTTTCAAATTTGCATAGGAAATGTGAAAATTTCAGATTCGATGGAGAGCTATCTGCACATTCATTCAATAAGTATTTGCATTCTTTGTTTTTCTTTCCGCATTTTACTTCTTATTACTGTTGCTGCAATTGCAGGTTAGTTGTGAAGTTGAAAAAGCAGTGACTATGAAATGTTTGTTGCTAATTTTGGGTTTCCTCTGATGTTTTTATAGCTACTTTGTCGCTTCTTTCGAATAATAAAAGCCTCCTCTACACAAAATATTCGAAGTCACTTTAAGAAATTCTTTTTTCAGGATTCAACTGTTTCTTGCGGGCTACTTCCATTATTTTGGAAATAAGTACAAAAACTATATGAATAAATCCTCCTTCACTGAGAATATGCCATGGAATTGCCTCGGATCGGTTGAATGGGAATTTGATAATCTAAACTCGATTCAAAATTTATCTTCCAAGAATTCGAAGTTCTCGTTAAATTTTTTTTTTTCTGTTTCATTAAATCTTCTAAAATATTGTTATTTATAGTGATTTTTTGGTTTCTTCCGTTTACATATAAATTTTTTATTTTTTGCCGAATTTTTTCCCAAGTTTTTCAGAAAACTAGGAACAAAAAAAACAGTATGCTGGGTGCTATTTTTGCCTTTCAGAAGATACTCTACGACATTTTTTAATTTCAAGTTAATTTAATTCATGCCCTAATTAGATTGTTGAGATCCGTAGTCTTTGCTAACCAATATTGTTAAACAAATATTTCAAGCAATACTATTTGAAGTATGCTGCAAGTTATTAATTAAAGGAAATTCCAATTAAAAATTCTAGTTTGATTATGCTTTAGGTAGCGAGTTACTTCGAACTATTTTCTTCTCTGCTTCTTTCGATAGCACTTCTCTTGAATAGTACTGATCGGTTATTGGTAATATACAATCCAACTGGCTATTTTCTGCATCCAAAATTGTATCTTGCTGTTCAGCTTTTCATGGCTGGCCTATTTCAATTCAGTATTCTGGTCTATGTCATTATCGCTGGAGTTAATTCACCATTTTCTACCAATAAGTGCACGTTCGTTTTTTTCTTTTAATTTTTCAAATTTTCATACGAACTAATAGAATATAACATTATACTCTTGGCACAAGCCTCATTTTCCCTCCATAACAACTCACTTCGAAGATGCTTTAATGGCACATAACTATCGAGAATTAGAGAAAAATTCGCATAAATAGGAGCATCTGTTTGTTGTTATCTTTCGAGGCATTTTGGATCTTTCCTGTCAATATTAAAGGATGCTTATACTTAGTAAATGTCACCCTCCAGGTGTTACGTCATGATATCGCGAGAAACGTTCTTTCTTCTACTATTTGTACGAATGAGCATTTCAACTACAAGTATTTTCGTAATGTTTGTAGTTTTATTCAAATTTCGACGACAAGTACAAAACTTTACATGGAATGATCATCGCTTGGCCAATTTTCATTCTCGCCAGCGTGGCTTCACACAAGCTATGCTTTTCTGTTGTTACTTTTGGTGAGTTTCGCATATTTTGCTTTGCTACTTTGCTGGGATGCGATCAAAGGAAAGTTTAACTATGATATATCATAACTTTTTTAAATAATGGCAGAGAAGAAATTTACATTTTATTTAATCAATCAATTATCTAACCAATCGTGCGAGCCGCAACATAGCTGCCAATATTCTTGCGGCGACGGGAAAAACTTTAGTCAAATAATTCCTTATCAACAGTACCATACTCCATCTTTGCAGGGTTTTTCATTCTACCTAACGTGGCAATGTTTTGCTTCAAATTGCTTAAGATGGAAAATGCCAATTTTTATAATACTTATCTCAAGTTGATTAGCTATATCTCTATGCTCGACATCCTTGTCATTATGCTGTACCGACAAGAGGATATTACGGCGGAAGTGATGCGACGCTTTCCATTTCTGCTTTCTTTTCGAATTTTATTTCAACGCGTACTGAAACCAAAAGTGAGCATTGTCAAACCTAATGCAATACATTTCAGTCTGTGAATACTTTAACAACTCACAGACTGTTTGCTAATTTTCTTCACTTCAAATAAATCAATTTGTTCATCTCTTTAACCAGAATCTCTCGCCATAAGAAATGATTTTATATCTTATGACGGCATAATAAATGATTTTACATCTTCTGATATCTGAATCGCTATATTCGATGGCGGACTGAATGTTTTCTTAATTGGCATATTTTGATATACTCACTATTAATAATGCAATTTATATTATGATTTTTCTTTTATCAGTCATTAAAATGTTCAACTATTCATTGTCTTTACTATTTCACTCGAGTAGAAAGTCTTGGAAATCTTGAAGATTGGCTGTCGCAGATCTTCCACGACCTTGACAATAATTATGGGTTCTTGGATTCTGTTCTCGATCTCCTTAATCGTGAAAATTATTGAGAGTTCTTTCTTGTTGTGTTGTTCTCGAAACCTCAAACTTGGTTAATTAAACCTTTATTATAAAATATGATAACACGACAATACACTACAAAAACAATATCAACACAACCAATTGACCTCGCTATGGCACATCCTTTGAAAATGATTCTATAGTCAGGACCCTCTCCTCATTTATAGAGGGAGGATCCCGCTAGAATTTGATCACAATAAGGCCGCCGGAGAGCGCGTCTTTTTTGGCGCGTAACCTTGAGTACAACAAAAGAATAAAGTACAAAATCATTTGACCTATAAACAAAGAAACATTCACATCCGATAGGATTAACAGTCATTTGAAAATCAAGAATCACTTATTTTCTTATGCTTCTCGCGATTTCAGCGACATTGCCATTGCTAACTTTCAAGATAGAAGATTTTCCATCCGAGTGAACCCCTTCCATTAAAAATTTCGATAGAACTGTTTAGATCCTCCTGGTTGAAATAGTTTAATCTAACAATTTAAAAATTTATTTACCTGCATGCTTTATTATGCTCATCATACACAATTTGTGTTCGTTTGCATTCTATAATTAAATCAAACCCTACTGCCGATATCATCTAATGGGAAAAACTCAAATGTTGTTTGCTTTTATGAAATTTCAATTGAAATGTGCTGAGTTAAGATAAAAAAAAGTTTTGTTCAATATAAGGCTTCATTATAGAATTTCTATCCATAAAAGTTATTAAATATTCATTACTATTTATTACGCATATTAGTAAAAGAAATCTAATGATAAATTTATAAAATAAAAAAGAAGAAAACGACTAAATGATAAATTTATAAAATAAAAAGAAGAAAACCGAGTCGGAGTATTAAACCGCTCCCGTTGACATCTCTATATATAATATATAAAATGATAGAAAGGGCGCCTTTGTTAGCGCGTGATGATGATGCGCACTTATTGGCATGCGACGGCCGTCACATTGAACCTAGTTTAATTTCTATTATTATTGCTAACCGCATCTTTTACCCAAAAAGAAGAGAGATGGGGGGAAAAAGGAGAATGGCAGAAAAAAAGATAGGCGGAGGCTAACCGTATCTTTTACTCAAGAAGGAGAGAGAGAAAGATGGGAGAAAAAAGGAGAATAACAGAAAAGAAGGTGGGCGAATCCAATAAACTCCACCTCCTCACCTATTTTCAGTTGTCACGGACGTGACACGTTAAAAAACGTAACCATCTTTACTCATTAAGAAATTCGGTTGGAGTGCAAGGTTGTGTCAAAATTTGGAAAAAATCGGTTGAGAACTTCCCGAAGATTGGGCGTAGGTAACAGGTAGCATTTACATTTTTATTTATATAGATGATGGCAAGAAAGAATGAAGAAACATTAATGCAATTGAAAGATACGTTGTAGCTTCGATAGCCCCATCCATTATGCTATTGATGCTAAAGTATGGCTCGAGTATTTCATTGATCCAAAAGACATTGTTACAAAGGCCAGAGGATGCCAGAGAATGGAAGGTGTAGGAGACATCAGTTCCTTGTCTGTGGCATAATCTTTCCACCAGTATGGAAGTATTTGAGAGTACTCATTAAATCTAAACATTGTCCCTCAAGCTTTGTTGATTAACTATCAAGAAGTAACCTCTGTAGAGAAGAGAATTTGGTAAGAAGACGGAGATTGGTCTTTTGTTGCTCAATTTCTTCCCGAAATGATATCTCGTAAAGGGTTTAATAATTGTGAAATTTTCTTAGAAAAGAGGAAAATCGAAAAAGCCTTCTTGATGACTGCTAGATTTCTGATGAAAGTGGAAAAACAAAATCTTGTAGTGGTGAGAAGAAAAATCTACTGCGGAATATGCAGTGCAATATCCTCCTGGCTCTGCTGATCATTCCATGCTTGATAAGATTCAGCCAAGCATTTCGTTAACATTATTTATTGATGGGACATTAATATATACATAACTCCATGCATTAGTACCAATTCCACTGCTTCATGTCAGCGTAGGCTTTATCGAATAATGCATCCCAATTTTTCTTCTGATCAGGTGACACACCACCTGCATGCTTCTCCATAACTGCCATTAAGGCGCCTTTGCTTTTCTGAAAACTTAGCAATTATCATTACTGGAATGAATTTATAATTATTGAGCGAAGCTTATCTCGCTGCTATAAAACTGTTGACGCACAGACCTCATTTCTTTGGCAGCGATTTTTTAATTTAAATATTTCAGAATATTTTTGCCAGTTGAATTCAGTTTCTAATCGTTTTTGCTCTGTGTTTGATCGAATAAAACTGATAAATTATTTGGAAAGGTTTGGAAAATAATTTACGATAAATTCAGTGAGCGGCATGTCTAACTCTTCATAATGATCTTTGAATGCAGACAGCGCAGACTTCCATTTACGATCATCGCCATATACATGAGGCAATTTGAAAAAGTATTGTAGCTCTCGCATACCATACATAACGAATTTCTGCGATCTCGGGATCGCATCCGGATCGATGTCTTCTGCATCGTAATATTTGGCTAGATTCCTATGCATTTTGAAAAGCCTACAAATATGCGAGCAATAACACTCATTCATTTATAAATATCAGCTTTTAAGATCCTCTCAAAACGAACATTGCAGTGACACACAGGCAATCAACAATTGATCAATTTTTTTTTCCTTTCTTGTTATTAATAATTAATAATTCCGCTGCTGCGATATTTATTTTAATTTTAGTTTCTATTACTTCAATGGATTTTGTTTACCATTTAAATAATTGACTATTTTCGAACGCTTCAGTTATTTCATCTGGATATGTCATCCAAAGATTTCTCTAGGAAAATTAGAATGACAACCAAGTAAATCTTGACTTAAGCCGTTAAGCCTCAATTTAAATCCACCTGTTGATTAGAGGATTACTGCTATTCTATTTTCAGTCTTTGAGACAGATGTCTTTCTTTCCTTCTCTGTTATGTCCACTGACGTTTCGATGAGCAAATTAGGAAATTCAGAGAAACTTTTCGGAAAGAATTAATCTTTTCTTGTGACGGAAGTGTCATTCAAATTTCTATCAAAATGCCAGCAAAAATGCATGAAAAAATTTTGGATTCTATTCGAAGCCGTAATCTGAGCTCAGCTTAACTTTCTTGTTCAACTTTCTCTAAGGAAGTTACACAAAAAAAGTGACTCAAATTCCAACTCATCCTCTTCTCTCAGAACATACGAGACCTACTGCTTATAGTATTCCCCTGCGACATCTTTTGACATTTTGCACTGCTTTGTATGATTCTTTAAACATTCCACTTTTACCATCTTTAGACGAAAACTCTTTCGTTATGGGAAGAATGATAATCTGAAAAATCAAATTTTGAGAAATTAGAAAGTGAATTCATATCATAAATTGCGAATATTATTCTTTGAAAGAAGAAAAACTGTCATCATATTTGAAGAAGAAACGATATTCTTAAAATCAAATTGATAAAAGTTTAAAATATGCGTAGCATGAGGAATTGATAAAATAGACATGATTAAACTCGATACATTTTGATAGATTCCGTCAAGGCAATATCATTTTCCAACAGACAATACCTAATTTCCAACAGGCAATATCATCTTCTCAATTAAAGAAGACTGAAATATTTTTAAAACTTGTCGGTGTTTAAACAAGTAAATAGTATCAAAAAAATTAATAATTATTATTTCTTCGGATCCAGAATTCTTTAAATCTCTTCTTGCATTAACAATAGCGCCGTACAAGCAAGCAGTTATCTTCCCGACAGCAAGAAATTCGTTCAAACCGAGCTAATCTTCATTCGAAATTTGAAACAAGAGTTGAATGCGGGAAGCTTTCAGCTTCAGAGAGAATAAATGACTTGAGGTTGGTCTCAACAACATTCTGATCTGATAATTTTGTGATGCTACTATGAAGCGAAATGATGTCGAGAAGAGAAATCAAGAGTTATTATATATCGAACAGGTATAGTGAATGCCATCAAAGTTCTTCTCCTCCTTAACCCGCCCTGAAGTTTCTCTTCATCTTTCACTCGGCGTTATCATTGCTCGATAACAAAAAATGTTATGATAACGCCGAGTGAAAATTCAAAAAATATAAGCAATGCCATGGCGCGATTACTTTGATAAATTAGCAGCTATAATCTGCTTGTCTTTTATATAACAGAATTCGTGGAAATATCTATCGATAATTCATAAAGCAGTGAAAAAGAAGAAATCAGTGATATTTCAGTAATAATAACAAACATGCTTTCTTATCTTTCTCCGAAGATAATAGAAAAAATGATGTAACATTTTGCATCTTCCATTTCACACAAATACATATTTCGTCATTCTTCGTCATACTTTGATTCTTTTCTCTCCTTCTTCTTCTACTAATTCACTAGTTGTGTTTGCGCTTGGCCATCAAACATTTATATCATTTTGCAACGTCAAAAGATCGAATAAACTCATTAACAATCATTATTGCAAAGAGAGATCATCAGTTTTCTTATTTTCGATCTGTTTTAGTTGTTGAACATGTCGCTGTCTGAAATCATACCAAAATTTGCAAGCATTTTATTACATTCATTTAACGATCAGAAAAAAAAAAAGATCATTTTGCTGTTAAATTTCATCTCAGAAAATGAATAATGCCGCAAAACAGATCTCTTTTTTTGAAAAGCAGTAGATCTTCCGGTTTTTTATTAGTACGCCTTCGAATATATCCAGTAAGTTGCAATGACATTCTTATTTTCTGGAAAAGAAAAATATGTTCAAAAATGTATGCTAGAATCGCTTTCCAAACAAATAACCGAAAAAATTGTTTGAGAACTCTTACATGCATAGAAATAGAATACAAGAGAATTTTTTTGTTTAAAAAATAATTTGAAATCATTTCAGAATTCATGATTTCTTTGGCAGCAAAATGTTTAGGAGATATTGATAGATTAGCTGCCTTCACTTGTCAAACAATTTCCGGATCAAACCATTTGATTTCAGTAAGCCATCATAAGAATAATCCGGATAGATCTGAAACAATATAAAAAAATGATGATTCGGTAGAATAAGAGCTTAACAAATATTGAAATCCTTGTTTGCTTAAAAGTTTCAAACGCTGTAAGATTTTAATCCATTAAATGATATTATCTGAATAATAAACAGCATAGAACAATTTGCACTTCTCGCTAGTTAAAATGCCTAACATTTCTAAAAACTTTGAAGAATAATCCGCACACTTGTTTGACTGATTATATTTATTAGCTTATTAATTTTTATATTTAACGATGAATTTTTTGTAATATATTACCTGCTTATTTGAATACAAGGAAACATTGCAGTGTCCCAGAAGATATATGATGCGAACTGTTTATTTAAAAATATGTTGCTCTTTGCGAATGAAAGACGAAATTAATAACATTAAATCAGTGGTTAAAAATCTATTCGGCATAAATTTTTATTGAAGATGGCTTGTTGAAGATTCTAACTTTTTTTGATCCTGAGTACTTCAAGGTACAAGTATTGTGGGGAAGGTCATTATTAGTCAAACTTGTGCAAATCCAAATAAAAAGTTTAGAAAATTGAAATAGTAATAAAAATGAATGACGTAAATAGCCAAAATTTTTCAATTTAGTGATAAAATTTGCAGAAATCTTTAGCCAAATAGTATCAAAATCGAGCATTTTGATCATAAAATCTTTGCAGTAACCTTTTCTGACATCGTCAAACTGTTTTGCGTCTTCTGCAGAAGATCTTTGATGCAACAAATCCACAAACACCTCCCATTTATACGAAATCTGTATGAAATTTAAAAAATTTGTTATGGAACGAAATATAAAATTTATGTTGTTTTGTCTGAATTTGTCTTATTTTTTTCGTGTATATTTATGAAAAATTGCCATTTGCCAAATTTACAAAATTGAAAAATTTTTGGAAAAATTTTAAGCTTTGAAGGGGAAAAAGGATATTGTTATCCGATAATGACGGTGATGTTGCAAGTTCTGGAGAAAAAAAATGCGGAAATACAACACGAAATGTCAAGGTTGTTTTTCTCCACTAAATGAAACAAAATTTGAAATAGGAAATTTTTATGCATTCAAAAAAATTTGTTATCCAACGAAAGCCAAAATTGATGTTGTTTTGTCTGAAATTGTGTCTTATTTTTTCGGAATATTTATAAAAAATTGGAAAATAAGTAACACATCTCATTAACAATATATTTCGTCACATTGCTTCGTGCAAGAACCTATTGAAAATTGTTATTTCAGATTATCTGCAATAAAACATCATAAATTTCACTTACGCCCAGCACAGTCCATATGGTATCAGCCAAGTTGCCCGAAAAAAATTCAAATTAACAACAGAGAAGCCACATGTAATTTTCTACCCAACAGAAGAAAATGATTTACCTACTGATGATAAATGATTTGAAGAGCAGTTTTGTTGTTTTAAATGTTTGTAAGAATGAGTATTTTAAATGTTTGTAAGAATGAGTAAACTGCTCTTCGAATCATTTACCATCATTAGGTAAATATGTTGTAATTGCATCCTTTTAACTTCTGCTTTACTTTTTTTTGCGGCGAATCAATATTAATTAAGGATCTGTTTGATGATTATTAAAGAAAAAAAGTTTTGTTTAAAAATGTTTTTAAAATGATTCTTATTTGCAGGAAGCAACAGCTCAATATCTTTACGGTTGAGCATTACAAGTTTATCCTCCTCCATTACCACCACTACTGATTTGGATCATTGCTTGTCTGAAAATCATCTTTTATCCGACAATTATTGTCTTCGAGCTCCTTCTCCTTTACCACCAACAACAACAACAACAAATAATCCTGCATTACACCAACAGTTTTTGCATTTTATGGAATTGTGGAATAAACAAGTAAGAAATGTGTGAATACTATTTTTTTGTTTTTCCTTACAACAAACTTACTTTCGGTCATTGATTTTTGTATTCATGCAATGATTGTACTCAGTGTAGAAGCCCCAAGCTAGCATATATCTTGTAACTGATCGTTGTTGAAAAAAGAAAAAACAAAAAACAACCAATTTTGTTTGTTTTTTAGATTTCAATTAATCATCACGAAGCTTTGTAGTAACTCTTCGTATTAAATATTTTGTTTTTTTTTTTTTTCTTTTCGGGAAAGTATTTTTGTTTGCAAATAAACTACAAAAAAAAAAGCCATAGTTGTTGAAAGAAGTGTGCAGTGGGGATAATTCGAAAAAATTTTTTCGTAATTTACAGGTCATCATAGCATCTACCATTAATTTTTGCATCATTTTCTTTTTGTTTTTTTTTTTTGTTTTTTTTTTTTGAATCAAGGATGTATGTTTCTTTGCTGCTAGATTGGCAAATGGAATGCTTAAATGATCAAGATTTGATAACTGGTAGAAATATGATTGTGTCAACGGCACTTTCGGAACAACTCGGAACATTATCATCATTATTATCACATAATATTTTTTCGTTTTCCATTTTTTCCTTTTGATAACCTTAAAAATTAATTGAAATTGCACATTTGCAGCCTCATAATGTCACTATTAATATAGGACAACTGTCTGTTCCTATCTCCATAACAAACTATTCAACAGCGCATTTATTTTTAAAAAAAAAAAAAAAAAAAAAAAAAAAGCTAACTAAATCTAACAGTTAAATCGACACAACCATTATAATTAACCTACTAGTAAGTTATTATAAAACCTGGTAATTAAAAAAAAAGAAAAAAACCAAGAGCCCCATTGGGCTCAATAGTGACACGTCGTTTTCTCACCGCCCCACAAATTAATATGATGAGGGGGCAGCTCAGGAACGGGGGGCGCAGAGCTGTGAGCTGCGCCAAATGGGGTGATGGCCCAGGAGACACCCGCGCTGCGCGCCCCCCGGGGGTTTCTGTGCACCCGTGCGGTGCGGGTGTGGTGGTTTTTTTTTTTTTTCTTTTTTGACTATTACCAAGTTAAGGTGTGGTGTAGTTTTTTATATTTTTTAGAAATGCTAATTTTGTTTTTTAATGTTCCAGAAATATAATTTTTTAGTTTTTTTTTTTTTAAATATATATTTATTAGTTTTATTGAAAGAAAGTATAGTTTGAAATGTTATAATAATTATTAATATTGTTTTAATTTTTTTTTATAACGCATTTTTTTTTCAAATGTCGAAAAATTTCAAATTTGGAATTTTGTGATTTTTTTTTTTTTTTTTATTATATATTTATTACTTTTTGTGAAACTGTAATTTCACAAAATGTTGTGTAATAATAATAATTAGCAGCAATGTTGTTTTAATTTTTAAAATACGTTTTTTAAACGCATTTTTTTTATAAATGTTGTCGAGAAGTATGATTCATTGACGATTAAACTAAATGAAATAGATAAACGCATTCCGTATACCGAAATTTTAATTATTTAAATGACCAAAAAAAAATTCATGAATCAATTATTTTCTAATTTTCCTCGTATCTTCCATTGATTTTCTATCCTTTCTACAAAGTCATAAAACAATTATGAACACACATGGTGTTTACACTTTAATTTCTTCTCAATAAGAAAATAAAAAAAAAAAAAAAAAACAATCCACAACAATTGAACAAAATTTTTGCTAAACTAATGATTAATTTTTAGAAAAAAAAATGATTCTTATATACCAAAAAAATGTAATAGGTATATATGAAATTATGGAAAAGAATCAAGTCTTCAAAATCTGCAACAAAACAAAACTATATTATTCCATTTGCCAATGCTAAAATTTTTTTTTTTAAATTCTCGAAAAGTAAAGTTTCCAACATTGATGTAGTAGTTACTTATTTTACATTTTAATTCAATAAAATTTGTAATAAAATTAACACCTGTGGTGAAGATTTTCGAGCAATCTGGAAAATATTTCCAAAAAATCGTTCATTCAATGTTCATTTAATTGGCAAATATTTTTTTCCTTCCGTGATTTACTACTACCATTTTTTCCAGCAACATATGTATAAATGTAAGTGACGATGATTGGTGGCATTCAACTTTTCATTCAACAACAACAATTAGACGGTCCATAGCTTTTTTGGATCCGGTAGCAACTTTCACAGTATTTGCAACAATCGATGATGATGGCTTATCATCAAACACAAACGAGAAATCTGGCAAGGAGATTTCTTTTTGAGATGATGGATGATAAAAAGAAAAAAACAAAAAACAAAAAAATGAAAACAAAAAAGTAAAAAAAAAAAGATAATAAAAGACAAAAACAAAAAATAAAAAAAACCAAAAAAAAAAAGAATGAAAAAAATGAAAACAGAAAACTGACAAAAAAAAAAAATGAAAGCAAAAAAAAAGAAAAAAATAAAAAAAATGAAAAAAAAAATTAAACAAAAAAAATAAAAATTTCTAAAAAATTTAAAAATTTCCTATTTATTTGAAATAGAAAAAAGGAATAATAAAAATAAAAAAAAATAAAAAAAAAAAAAACAAGCCGGGGTACCATAAAGGGCTAAATCTCGGCTTCCGAATGAATTGCACACCGAGGTGCGCAAAACAATGTCCATTGTATTCAGAGGGCAAACCCCGGCTTGGGAACTGCCCTGCACCCAGACGGGGCAAACAATGGAATATACAGTACATCCATACTCATCACTGTGCTATCAGAATGGGGGTAGGGGCAAGGGGGGGGGGAGAGGGGGGAGAGTGAGTAATTTAGAATTGATTAAATTAAATCATTCAGTACATTTGCTGCTTCATCAAAGAAGTAGCGTAGCGTTATTGAAAATTTTTGATTTAACCTTTTTTATTTTTTTTTTTTTTTGGAAAATATTTGATATGAATTTTTTTAAATCTGTTTTCGATATGGGTTTTTTTTTGTTCACTTAGGCTTTTTGATACATAAGGTAAATGTTTCTCGTGATACATCATTCCGAAAATTCATTTCCTAGCTTTTTTCTATTTTCAAATTTCATTGCATAGTTGGCCACCACCACCACCGATAAGATAAACGGCCAAACCAATAAATAGTTCATAATATAGCAAACGATACCTTACCTCCCATACCTTACACCCAACCAATCTAGTTATCCGTAAATTATACGTAAAATACGGCTCCGACTATGCAAAATATTCGCCTCCTTCATTACTATTTTTAATGTATTTACTTTTTCCGGTTATAGTAGTATTGGGTAATTAATATCGTGTAGCTAGCAAAAATATATGTAAAAGACAAAATAATAAAATACAAAAACAAAAAATAAAAAAAAACAAAAAAAAAAAGAATGAAAAAAATGGAACGAAAAAAATGAAAACAGAAAAGTAAAAAAAAAAATAATAATAAAAGATAAAAACAAAAAATGAAAAAAAATTGAACGAAAAAAATGAAAACAAAAATAGTAAAAAAAAAAACATAAAAAAAGATGAAAGCAAAAAAAGTATACTTTTTACTGAAAGTATACTTTGAAACGTTGTTATGTAATAATTACTGATACCTTTTTTTAATTTTTTTGTATAACGCATTTTTTTTTTTTTTTTGTTCTTGATTCGCCGAATTTTTTATAAAATTATATATATATATTACTTTTTGTGAAAGTATACTTTCACAAAATGTTGTGTAATAATAATAATTAGCAGCAATGTTTCTTTAATTTTTTTTTTTTTGAACGCATTTTTTTAAAAATGTTGTCGAGAAGTTTTAAAGTTTGGAATTAAAAGTGGTCATAGATTTTGGCTTGCTACAGTAATAATCTAGTAGTATGCGCCTAGTCTGTCTACTATCTAATTTATATGTGAGTGAGTGAGTTTTGTTCTTGAATTGCGCTCTCTTCGTCTCTCTCTCTCTCTCTCTCTCGACGATCACGATACAGTTGATGGAAGTGATATGATTAATTTCTTTTGGCCCAACTTACAATTACTTAAGTAGAATGAATAAATTTTTTTTTTTGTTAGATTTAGTTGAATGAAATTTTTGTTTTTTGAATCAACAGATTATTTCCAACATCTTTTTATTTTTTTTTTTTTTTTCATTCTTCAATTTTTTTGTAGTTTTCAAAAAATATTTTCAGAAAGCTTTTTTGTCTAAAAATATACATAGGAAAAAATATGAGGATACATTTGCTAGATATTTTTCAAATTTTCAAATTTTTTGTTTCTTATTTCAATTTCAGAATGTTCCATTTCAAAATGGAGACGAAAGGCAGTAAAAGAGTATTTTTATATAGAAAATTAGTGGACAACAATACAAGCGAACCGAGTGAAGAGCCGATAGAAGTTAACGAAATTAACATGGAAGGTCTTTTTCTATTTCTTTTTCTTGGAGAGCACACATTTTTCTATTTTCTATTTTCTTTACTTTATATATTCATCATTCCTCTACTTTACAAAACAGCAGTTAAAAGTAGAGGCGATCAATATACTAAAACGCATATATATATATTATTAATTAAATATCTGGCAGAATATGTTTTATTTCTTCATTTTTTTATTTCAAACTCTTTTCTACAAAGTAGCATCATTTGTTTCTGTTGTTATTATTCAAAATTTTATTCCGAAAAAAAATGGAAATCACTTGATCAAAAATTTCTTTACTATATATGTAAAAAATATGAAATGTTTTCCGTATATTTTTTTTTTACAGAGACAAACTGTGCCCAAGAATCGACGCAGGGTGATACGTCGAAGAAGTACAAGCTTTTCGTCAACAACATTTTTTCCATCCTACTCCATGTACCGAAGTTTGTATTTTTTTTTTCTCACTTCTTTTGTTATTCGTATATTTCATTACAAGTTTTTTATTCAAAAAACGAATTTAGCGAGTGATTTGATTTAATGCTTGATTTATTTGATTTTAGAGTGATATGAATCGGCTTGAAGATGACAAAATTTTTTGGTGCCACGAGCCGAGATATCATCCATAATAAGCAAAGGTGCGCAACCGACGAAGGAGAAGATCGAAAAACTTCTTGAAGAAGGTCTGTGTGTATGTATGTGTTATTAATAGTTCCAATATTCTTGGTCTGAATAAGATATGATGATAAATATTATCAATGTTTTCAGATTGACATGAGATTTCGAATTCTAAAAATATTTCTTTATAATTTTTTAATTTGTTAATGTGTGGTGTTGCATATCATCATAGTGGTTTAACAGCCGACGAAAGAAAGATTGTTGAATAGGTAGGAAAAAAAAAAATATATATTTATCTAAAATCACACGTCTAGTTGAATGCAACGTTGTTTCAAAATTCAAAAGCAATCGATAAGAACTTGAAGTGTTGTGTGGTAAGTAATAGCGCAGGCGCGGTCAATAAATTCAGTCCGCTCACCTACATTTACCTGTCACAGGTATAAAAAATAGATATTTCCGAATAGAAAAAGCGCCTATCTGAATGCAATTTTGTGCCGAAATTTGAAAGCAATCGGTGAGGAGGTTGCGAAGTTACGTGCCAAATAACAGCTACGGTGATTTACATTTTTATTATACAGATTCGAAATAACAGAATGGATAAGAAATAACACTATTTTGGGATTATTATTTAAATGAATGAAATGATTTGAAGTGAATTCAAAAACTATGTTTTTTTAAATTTCAAATATTTCCATGCAAATAGGAAGTGTAATAGCACCGAAAATATATGGATAAATGGCTTTCCAAATTTGCATGTATGACTCGTAATAATAAAGAAATGAATAAGACTTTTTATTGTTTAATTTAATTCTAAAACATAGTTTAATTTCTTGATTTATCACTGATAATTTTGATTTTAATATTGAATGGTTGCTACCATTCTATTAATTTTTTAAAGTAAAGGTTTCAAATCATGGTTTTGAAATTACTGTCAAAAATTTATTCGAAAAGTTTTGAAAAGAAATTAAGCGATTAGATATTCGTTCAAAGTGAAATTTTGAAATAATAGTGTCTGTCGGAAAACTCCGAAAATTGAGATAAACAAGGGGTATTAAAGGTTATGAAGCGCTAATTTCAAATGCACCAACAGGCCGATAACATTTGGGTAAACATGTTTCCCGCCAAACGCTCCAACTAAGAGGTAAACAAAGTGAGATCATGAGACGCCAAACTGGAGATCAGGAAAGAAGGAGGGATTCCGAAAGGATATATAAGGATCGGATTTGGAGCAGAAGTATATTCTTTTTCCACTATTAGTCAACGAGCGCCTGTGTTTCTGCAGCAATCTTCTACAAGGGTTTTCTACCGACATTATTGTACAGCGACCATAGTGATAATTCGATTCGAACTGACAAAACAATCCACAACAGGGATGAAAAATATTCTGTTCTACGAGCAACAAAGGAAAGAAACACATTGATTAGTCATTTGGATACTTTCGGATAATTATTTGTTCGTAATTGTTCCCCTTTTAAACTTTTTCTAACAGGAATTTTCATAGTCGCAAAAATTATTTTCACCACAATTTCAAGTACATATGTAAATTAAGACTTGATCGATGCTTTTTAAATATAGTTTATTATCATAGAAGCAATTATTTTTTTGCAATTCTGAGCATTCTGAAATGAATTAAATTGATTATTGTTTTTGATTGAATTATTTCCTCATTTTATAAATTTATCAATTATTGCGATTAAATTGAAAAATTTTGAATCATGTATTTCGAGAATAGTATAAATTTTGTTCCCAAAAAAAAAGGTAATATAACGAACGATTATTTTAGCTTAAAATATTTTCGTATGCATAAAGAATTAAAAATTCAATTAAAATTTTTGTTTTCAGGGGCAGATTATGTAATTGATCAAGATCATGTAATGCATATAATAAATCAAGTAATTAATTGCTCTTCGTCTTATTAATTTTTAATTACAATTTGTTAAACGTGAAATAAATTTTGTTTTGGCATGAAATAAATTTCATTCTGCTCCATTCGAAATCTAAGTTGAACAGAGATTCTAACGTACGAATTTAAAAATTCAAATTAAATAACATTCTAGTAATATTTTTTTCAAACTTCTAATTAATTGTTCATCTTCTTTATAATTTCTAATTACAATTTATTAAACATGAAACCGGAACGAAAGATTCTAGAATACGAACTAGTTTCATTTTTTATAAATTATGCTATTCATTATGAAGTAAAAATAGTATTTTCAAATTTCAATCCCGAAATTGATTTTAAAATCTTCAAATTAAATCATGTATCATTATGCTTATATTGATTATAAATTTTCATAATCGATTTATTATTGATTTTGTTCAATATATACTTGATTATTCATTCATTTTAATTGTATATAAAATTAATAAAGCGCATAAATTGAAGAATAAAAATAAAGAAAGAAGAAAGATAAGAAAGATCTAATCGATCAAATCAATCTTTTTTTTTTCTAGGGATTGGAAATTCCAATGTTTTTTAAGATCTTAAATACGAAAAATTTGGAGATAGTCAAAAAAGATATGAAATATTTTGAAAAGTTTGAAGTTATTGATTTTTTCTTTTTTTTTCGTGATGATGTTTTCATTGTGAAAGAACTCTCAGTTTTTGAAGAATTCAAATTATGTTTGTAATTTATGATCTGACTGGCGTGAATCATCTGAAGAAGGAAAATCACAAAATTTGAACTTTATTCTTTTCATGAATAGATTGGCTATTTTAATCAAAGTGTCTTTAAAAGCCGCAAATTTTTCTGTCTTAGTTCGATCCCTTTTTTTTTTTTTATTGAAAATGTAAATTTGAACTTTTTCAACTGTTTCATCTAAAAAATAAAAGCTGAAAGTCTACCTTGTACTAATTATCTTTTATGAGCATTTTTAATAATACAGAATTTGCAAAGCAATATCCGTTGAACTAGTTTTGCTGAAAGTGATTAGAATGAGATTACAGTTTGAGCCATAAACAATTCAATTTAATCCCTAAAATGTCCCAATTTTTAGTTGATTTTTCAAATTGAATTTCAACATTCATCATATATGGGAATTATTTGTGACACTGTAACCTTTACAATTTGACCTGACCTATAATTGCGAACGAACAACTAATTGAACTTATAGTTATTGCTAATTTAGAACGAGTGAAAAAGTTTTTAAATTCCTAATTTCGTTCAATCGTTCATTAGAAATAGATTTTTGATTTGAAAATTGGTAAGAGCAAAAACTGTCCTTTTTTTACCTATTTATAATTCAAATCAATATCGGTTTGAGCTTTGAGCTAAAGGATTATTTGACGTATCCGAAGATCTATTTTGATCTATCCAAGACGCGTGAAAGTTTATTTCACGTATCCGAAGGTGTTTGTTCATAAGATTCCTTTGAAACTTATAGCATGAATTTTTACCTATCTATAATCCAAATCAATAAAGGTTTGAGCTTTGAGTTAAAAATTATTTGACATATCCGAAAATTAATATTTCGGATATTTCAAATAATTTTTACGTGTTTAAAGACCATAAAAGTTTATTTCACGTATTCCAAGGCATACGTTCGTAAGACTTTTTTGAAACTTACAGCACGAACTGGAAAGAAAGCAAATCAGCATTTGAATATAAGAAATTATCGTTTGAGTATTAAAATTTCACGACCATTTCAAAAATTTTAGAGTTGACTGTTTGAAATAAAATCAGTATGTCGAAATTGTGAAAAAGTTGAAAAAAAAAGAACGAAAAGAATTGAACTCTATTAGCATATAAAGAAAAATAGCAAACAAATCTTCAGCGATTTATTTTCATTGCGAGAAATTCATGAAAGATGAAAGATGCAAGTAAAATTGCAAAAAAGCTTTTCGTAATTAAATTTACTTTCAAACGAAAATATTGCATTAGTTCATTAGAATATTTGAAAATAAAATTTGATTCATTTTAATTAAAGTTTCAGTCTTTAATTAACGGTCAAGTTTATTCAGTTTTTATTAATTCATTAAGCTTTCTTTGCCATGTCTTATTTTTAAATATAATTGAAAAAGATTTAAACAACAAATATCTTGTTTGTACCTTCTAGTCTTAACTTGTTGATATGAGGATCGAAATTATAAATTTTGCCAATATTTCGACATTATTTAATAATATCCTCTAGGTATAATATTTGAATTAGATTTACAGGATATGTATGACAATTTTGTTGAAAAATTCAAATGCTCCAATTATAGAGCATTTTTTTGCAGATCAGAACTAAATGATGAAAATGTTTGATCTTGCAAAGATAATTTTTGATTAATTAAAATAGATGAAAATTTTTTAAAAATAGATGAAAATTTTCAAATTTTTGAAGATCAAATTTTTTTTTTCAGATTTTTGAAACTTTCTCAAATGATTTGCTAAGAAATCACAAAAATTCGAACTTTTGTAGTGTGAACTGGACATTTTGGGCTCGCTTTTTCGATAATTAAATTTAGAAAAATGATTTGCATTAAAATAATTCTTGAATATATAATTCCTCCGAAACTAATAATGCTTCAAAATGTTACCATTTTGATCATTTATCCAAAACATTTTTTAATTCGTTGTTAATTGAAAACTCTTGTGTTTAAAAAAAAAAATTAATTATTTTAATTATTTTTTTGAGCTCGAAATTAACAATTTTTGAGTTTTTTTTTAAATTAATGAGGGGTATGAGTTTCTTTGCTTGGAAAATATGACTTGAAGTGTAGCTTCGATTTCTCATACAAATCACAAATTCTCAGCGCATCTTAACTGATATTATTACATATCCGCACAAAAAAATCGGTCGAATATCAATTGGTTTGGAAATCAAAGTGATCTGCTCAAAGTTTTTTGTTTATTATTGTATCACTTTGATTATCGGCAACATTTTACCCATAAAATTACAGTATTTCTCGTAAATTTGTCATTAATAATATATGGAAAAAAATTATTTGCACATGACAGAATGTGCAAGAAAATATTAAATTGTAAGTTTATGGCAAAATTTTCATTTGTCAACAAAAAAGGAAATTAAAGATACTATCATCCATGTTTTCGCCTCCAACGTAGTGACAAAAAAAAAAAAAAAAAAGTGAAAAGTTCAAATTTGTTGAGAATAAATCTCATTTGGGTCAAATTTCATTTGATTTAACAAAAATTTGCGTATATTTTTTCTAAAATGAGTGACAAGAAATTTTAACAATTCTTATAGAACGAATGTTAAGATTTTTTTTGTTTTTTACCAAAAACGTTGCGAACTTTTCGAAAACTTTTTTTTGCGAAAAATTTAAAGCAGTAGTATATAGGCGCTGTTTTGCTTTCCAGATGTTAGCAAAATTTTTTACCATATAGGATTCTCTTTTAAATTTCACTTAAAATATACAACTTATAATAGTTATTTAAGCAGGAATACTAATTACTTGTATCGCCCAGCAAAAGTTTACGGTCATTTTTTTCGGATATCGCATCATATATGATAAATTCTGGACTACTTTTAGAATTACAATGTAAGCATTAAGGTGATTGAGTTTTTTTGATATTGAAATCAATACTCGATTTTTTTATATTATGACTAATATCCGATTTTTTATTTCATGATCAATACTTTTTATATCATGATCAATATCTGATCAATATCCAACTAGTTCCTTCAACTGAAGATCATTATCCGCACTGCTAACGATTTCTAAAGATTCTGAAGATACCCAAAAACATCAGAATCTGAAACCTTGTTCTTTTGCTCCCATTTTTTATTTCTTCTATTAATTCTATTCTTTTAAAAAGAATTTCATTTGTTAGCTACCTAAATATATAAAAATATTGATGCTAAAAAGAAATAACAAATGGAAAATGAAAATTGAACTTTTTGTGAAGCCATTTTTCATTGTAATTTAAATTCATGGCATTAACACACACCCTTTCGTCGATAATTCTCAATTCATTTCTATTCTTATTTTCAGAAGAAATTACCTTTCATTATGAAGGTTTGTCTGTCCTTTTTATATCAAAAATATGTATCACTCGTCATTTTCATAAACTCACGTAGCTTAAGTTCACGGAACTCACGTTAATTCACGTAGCTATATTCATTACATAACTTTCATCTTCTTATCTATTGCCAAATGTTATGGCGGTTATCCGAGAATTTCATCTCATATCGCTTTTATGATCGATAATAATTTGAAAGATGACCTTACTTGAACTTTCATTGTAATCTTTCGAAAAAATAACAATTTTTTTTCGACAAATTAATTACTGTTTTAAGGAATTATTCCTTCGTCACTTTTTCATTATTTAAGCATATTTTTGTGTTAATTCCTTACAATCTCTTATATCATTTTCACTTTTATCATACTACATTTACTTTTTCTTGTGAAAATCTTGATATAACAATCAATTTCCAGTATTCTGTTTTATCTAAATATCAAAAAGACAAAAATTCAATTTTCTAAAATCAATTTTAATTCCTTTTTGCAAAAAATTATGCCAAATTCATAAACATTATGGTTATTTGTATAAAATTATATAACGGTTCTAACAATTAGTACGATCCGATTATTTATCTTTTCTGGCACAATTTCATGCGATAATTTTAAAATCATTGTGAATTTGTACAAAATCTTTCTCTTCGTGATGATTTTAAAGAGAAATTAGAAATTCAATCATTCCTATATCTTCGGAAATTTGTTCCAAGTTTCCACGATTTTTGTAATTTCTTCCGAAATTGCATATTTATTCGAATATTTGATCCATTTGTTAGTTCGCATCAACATCTTTGAAATATATTTATTGCTTTTCATCCTGAATTTAACATATTTATGTAACTTACTTTTTCTCTCTTGAATTATTCCAAACTCATTAATGATCCCATAAAATTCTTACTCTTCCATTCCTAAATATCATCAAAATCATCGTTTAATTTATTTTAATTTTTAATTCGGCAAACAAATTTGATATAAAAATTAACAGAGAATGGAAATTTTTGCTAAAAATTGCTGATCGCAACTTAATTGATCGAATAATTCGTTCAAAAATGAACTCATAACAGCGGAAATAATCTATCAATTTCTGAAGGTCATCAGAAATCTTTATATAAATATAAGAAATATGTTATAAAATTTGTTTTGTTCGAAGAAAACAAATGGAAGAATTTGGAGAGAATTGTCTCTATCATTAATTTTTCTCGAACTTTTTTTTCCGTTCTTTCTTTGAATTAATTCATTTTGATCTTTGAGATAATTCCATTAATCAGTCTACAATTGCGCTTAGATTATTGCTAGAAACAATTGTGATATTCAAAGCAAATCTTGAGAAAAAAAATACTTTACTTATTTACCTATTAATCGGAGGATTTGATGGTAAGTTCATATTTGAGAAGATATTTAATTGAGCAAGATGCGAATTTATTCAATATTATTTAAATTAAAGAAATGTTACTATTATATTTTTCCTAATAATAAATATTCTATTCATTTTAAATTTTTTTATTTTTCCGCGAATTCAATTCTTATCAAAAATTAATTTTCGATATTCCAGATTTCGTTTTTTCCTTTTTTTTTTTTTGGTTTTAAATCATTTTTATTCATATGGAAACGATGTATAATTGGAGTTTTTTTTTTTTCTTTTTTTTTTTTTGTTATTCATCCATCAAATAATACATTAAAATAAAACTTTTTTAATGTTTTGGATTAAATTATGAAAAACTTAGCCAATAAACTCTCGAGTACCAAAAAAATTTTCGTATTTCAGAAATTGGAACAATTATTATTAAATGTTACTTACTAATCAAATTCAGCATGAATTTTTACTAAAGAGAGAAATTTGATATAATCAATTTTAGAAATAAATACCCTAAAATAACTAAAAGAAGAAAAAAAGAAAGAGATAATTATTAAAATAAGATTTTGTTTGATTTGAAGGAGGATTATTAAACTTTCTATTAAATTTTTTTTTTTTTTTAATGATGAAAATGTTGTTTGATTTGATTATTTAGCAGGAGTCTTTATTTTAAAATATCCCAATTTGTTACTGTTTAATTTTCATATTTCATTTAAAAAATCGTTCAAAAATCAAGATAACATATAAATATCGAAAGATATATATAAAGAAAATAATAGTTATCAGCAAATCTAAAATTGTTCATTTTAATTTATACAATTTCAGTTCATTTTAATTTCTATACACGTATTTTCATTTTTTAAAAGTAATTTTAAAAGCACATAAAAGCACTTTCACTTGATCGCAATTGTATCTTTGCATTTTGTATGAGATAATAAAATTTAATTCATTTTATTAAATTTTTTGTGAACTTATTATTAAACATAAATATCTCTTAATTATTTAGAAGATGAATATTTTACTTTTTTAAATGCAAATTTAGAAATTAAAATCTCATTTCATTAATGCTTTTGAAAAAATTAATTTGTATTTAATTCCTCAATTTATGAAAAAAATCATTTCTGAAATGAATTTAATGAAAAAATTATCACTTGATTCTCTTCTCTAGTAAGTAAGTTTGAATATCAAAATTTATTATAAAACAAGTTAACAATTTTTCGTCCATCATTAAATTTAATAGTAATCCATTAATTGATAAACAATCATTAAGTTCTGGAAATTTCGGATAAAAAGGAAATCCACTAAATTGCACAACTCAAAACTTTCGTTTTTATTTGTTTTTAAAATGAACTTAAACCAACAATTCTTTAATCGAATTTCTATTTTTAAGACTAATCGATAGAAAATATCAGGGAGTTTTTAATTAATGGTTTGGTTCAAAAAAATCCGTTCACCGGTTTCAAACCAAATCGATCGAGAGCGAAGAAAGAGAAAGAAGATAACATGGAACGGACGACATTTCGATCGGTCAAACATGAAACAATGTCAAACATCAATCGAAAATTTATCAGGAATGATTGATAAACAACATTTAACCGTAACAGATATAATTGATAAGGATGGAATAACCGTTACTGATAATTTTTCAATAAATTATGAAAGGTCAATTTTTTTTTCCTCAAAAAGATTTCGAATTTTTTAATTTTAATTTTAATTTTCAATTAAAATTACAAATTTTTGTTAAAAGTAAAGTACCTGTAATGGTATGCAAATTTAGCGAAAAGCAGAAAACACCACCATCATGGTTTCTGAAGCAGAAAATATTTTTTGGAACGGTATGTTTTCAATTTTATCTACTTAGGAAATTTTCAAATTTAAATGTAAAAGTTTTCGAGATGGGAAATTTTGGATGAGACTATTTGAGACCAGTAAAAAATTCGGTAAAATAAAGTTAATAATTACATAATTAAATTTAATAATTGGTATAATAAGGACATTAAGCAAATAATGCTTTTTTTTTAGGTACTTTTTCTTTAGTGATATTCAATATCAAAAAAATAGTAATAGGTACAAGTCATGATAAAATAGAAATAAGTACAAGTCATGATAAAATAGAAATAGAAACAAGTCATGATAAAAGAGAAATGGGTGCAGGTCATGATAAATTAGAAATGGGTACAAGTCATGATATATTAGAAATGGATACAAGTAAACAGGTACAAGTCATGATAAAATAGAAATAGATGCAAGTCATGATAAAAGAGAAATGGGTACAAGTCATGATAAATTAGAAATGGGTACAAGTCATGATAAATTAGAAATGGATACAAGTAAACAGGTACAAGTCATGATAAAATAGAAACAGGTACAAGTCATGATAAAATAGAAATAGGTACGAATTTCGCAATATAAATAGACAATATCATAGTCTCGACAATATCTAGGAATTGTGCATGGATAGATTTATTGATTAGATCATTTGTAACTTTTTTCGAATTTTCAGATCTGTGATAACAAGTTAAGCAGTAGTATCTTCTTGATTAGTCTATTATTTGCGATGCTTAGTGGTTGTAGTGTTTCATTGGTGATAATATTTCTCGGTCGTATTAAGCATATTCTCTTGACGAACGAATCAACAACTTTATCATTTCTTAACAGAATTTATCAGCAAATTATTGTCATGGCATTTGTTATTGTTTTAGCTGTTGTTGCTCATTTTGGCATGGTAATTTTTATTTAACTTTAATCAAACTTAGGCGTTAATATCTTTTTTTTTTTTAATTTCATCAAACTCAGACATAAATATGTTGCTAATAATTAGGTTAAAAGAACAGAGAAGTTGAAAAAAAAATAATTTTTAGTTTTTTTTTTTTTTGTTGAGAATGTTGAAATATTTGAATTGATAACGATCACATTCGAGATCATGTAAACAAAAATAAACTTCTGAATTATAAATAGATTAATTATCAAATTTATCAATGCATATATCAATTATGCTTTAGATTATCAGATCCCTGATCAATACTTTCTAATAGGGTCAAATTGTGATTTCTTCTTCAGATATGATAGATCTTTTCGATTTGTTTTGAAGTATATTTTTGGCCATCCTTGACCTTATTTACTTTAAACCACTTCTAAATTTTAGGCTATTTCAACAGATTTTACGAGAAATAATTATCAATCAGAAACTTTTTTTAATTTTTTGTAAATTTATCTTTTTTTTTTTTTTTTTTTGAAACTTATTAATAGTAGCTTTAAATTAAGCGTTTGTCAACAACAGTTTTAAGCGACAAAATTGGAAACCATTTAAAGCAACGTTATGATGGAATGCACAGCCATAAACATTTAAGCGATGAAATTATCACAAAAGTAATTGAGTAGGTTCAATTTTCTTTTGATATGATCAAAGAATTTCGATGTGATGATTAAATTATTCATTGATTTCAAAATTGCGCGTAAAAAAATGAAATTAAATTTTTTGTTTGAACTTCTAATTCGAACATTTCTTAACAGCCATGAAATTTTTCTTTGGCCTTGATAGTTTGGTAAAATAGGCAAACAATTAAATTTATATTTTTCATTAAATTTTTGATGTCCTTCGAAAACAGAAGATTGCAATAATTCACAATATCATGTAAGAACACAATTTTTATGCCTAAAAAAAAAAAAACTTGCAGGAATATTAATTTGATAGTAAAAGGATTGGAAATTTTCGGAATGCAATGTCGAAATATTGCAATTTTCATATCATCATTGATTATTTGTTTTTGTCACGAAACTCGCTTATCATTGCTTGTATTGAGTGTTTTGTCATTGATTATAACACTAAATGTAGTTTCAAAAAAGGTGAAATTGGAAAATTTCTGAAATGAATACTAAAAAAATTAATAAAAAGATTTCATAGATACAAAAGTTTGATGAAAATTTTCGAATTTTGAGAAATTTTTAAAATATCTATGGGAAAATAGTAATTTGTTTATAAAAGAATTTTTATTCGCTGTTAATTTTTCTCATTTACTATCTTTTTATTCTCGAATTTTTGAATTTTAATTAATGAAACTATCGTAGTTTCTCCCAGATATCATATTTTGATCGCAAGAAAGATTAAATTTTTGTTAAAAAATTACTCTATGATTTAATTTCAACAAATCGATTGATTAATAATTACTTTTATCCTATAAAAAAATAAAATTTGTAGTTTTCGAAAAAATCAGAAATTCTTTTATCCAATAAAATTTCGCAAACGATTCAATTGGAAAAAGATTTACTATTATTGAAAACAAATATTACAAATGATGAACGTTTGATGAAATTATCGTCGGAAGTAAGAAATTGTACTCGTTATGCTATCCTGAATCAAATCTGGAAAAATTCACATTCCGGAATCCTATCTTTCACCGTCTTCACATTTATCGGTTGTGGAATGCTGTAAAGTTTTCACTTTATTTTGTCAGCAACTTTTTTTTTTTTTTTCAAATTCACGTAACTCTATGAAGTCACGTAACTCCACTAAAAATCACGTAACTTTGCTAAAACTTATTTCGAATTAATTTCTTCTTTATCTAATACATCCAAAAGCTTCCAAAATATTTCATCCGGAAATTTCCAGTACCAAATACATGCATAAATTTCTAAAATATCCCATTCAAGAATTTTTAATCATAAATTTTTAATCAATTTAATTCAATCATATTCTTATGAAATTATAGTTATGGTGGTTATCTTTTGCATACGAATCAGTTGATAAAAAAAAGCGATATATTCATTATCGTATTATCGATGGCACTTATTATAGATAGTATTTCAAGTACTTTTACAAATTACTATCAAATTCAGAAAGCTTTTCATGCCGCATTATATATTCGAAATCTTCAACAATTTGATCATCAATGTATGGTAAGAATTCTGTGATCGATTCTTCTTGATTTTTTTCAGTATATGATAAGAATTCTGAGAGAATTTAATTTTTGATTATCAATATATGGTAAAGATTCTGAGATTAATTCATGATAAGATACATAACAGATCAAAAAAATGATTGTGTTTTTTTTTTGATCATTTTTTTTTTTAATCCAAATTTCATTTTACCATAATTTTGTACTTTTAAGTTAAACAAATTTGGTAGTAGACGTAATTCGATGGATGAAATAACCGTAACATTAATTACTGTCCCAGAATTCAAGAAGCCAATGATTCCATCAAAAGGAAATTCTATCGTTCGATTCATAAATGGAATTAGAAATGTTTTGCGTAATTATCATAATCATAAGTTGTTTTTTGTAAGTTTATCAGAAATATTTGAATTTTCAAATCTCACATATTTGCGTGTAACAAAGATGAAATTTATCAGGCTACGACTGAAAAGTCATTACATTAAGAAATAGATTTAATATATCGAGATTTCTTACACGAATTCACGACATTAATCATAAAATAATATCTTTAGAAATCTGTAAAATTAATTTAAAGCTACTTATTTTTCCAAAATGATTTCTGTGAAAGTTAAAAATAAGAAATTAAAATATTGAAATTTGCAATATTATAAATATTAGACATAATTGATAAACTTTTGATTGATCAATGAACTTCATGAAATGATATAAAAAGTAATTGTAATTTCAGCTGATGTGAAACAAGGCAAAGAAGATCAAGTTCAGACTAAATTATTATCTTAACTTCCGTTTGTACTTTCCTGTTTATCGTTTCAATCTTTCAATTTCGCAGTTTAAAAATTACACCTGTATTTCATATCATTTCATAAAGTCCATAGATCAATCAAAAGTTTATTATCAATTAGTTAGAATATTTGTAATATCACAAGTTTCAATATTTTTATTATCATTCCAGTTTGTTAGTTTCATCTTAGCCATTATATGCGGACTTGAACAAGCGGCATATAATATAGTTATGGGAAAAATTTTTACGGCATTTTATGAAAGAAATCCTGGTGATACGCCAAATATTCATGCCTTAACTTTTTGCGCCATTCAATTATCCGGCATTGGTTTCGCCGTTTTTATCGTACGAATCGCATCGGTCAGCATTTTTATTTCCACTTGATTGAAAATTTATTAAATCTTCAGATGAATTCAAAATTAGAATGATAATAATAATAATATTCCGAGAAAATAAAAAATTACATCAATGGGATAGAATATTGTCTAAATATTCAACTCTTTTTTAATGAACATAATAAAATTCAGAAAAAATTTAAGCGATATTTTGAAATATCACTCAAATATTCGGATTTGTTTTAATTATAATAAATAATTATTCATCAAATTGTAACCAATACTATCTATATTTACAGTAACTCTATATTTACAATAACCAATTTCTAGCCTTTCTTTCATAATAAATGCAAAATAATATGTTTTGCAGATTCAGATGAGATCAAATCTGATCAATAAGTATTCAAATTAAATTTACGATCAAATTCTCAAGTATTTTAGACTACAATAGCAGCTGTAGTATCTGAACATATGGCTGTATCATTTCATATCATCCTATCTCGTCATTTGTTAAAAATGGCTGATAAGGAGCCATTAAGTAAGTTAAATGTCAACACTTTGGTGGATGAAAATGTTTTACTAACATCTGAAGCAAAATCGGTAAGATATTTTTGATAGAAATATAATTAATCTATGGGGAGTAATTAAATTAAAAATTAAAACAATCATCCAATCAATCAATCAATACAACGATTCTCCGAAAATCATAGTCAACGAACGTATTATCAATGTATCTAACAGCGGAGATACTGATATTTAGAATTTTTCAATCTGGCCAATATACAATGATACTTAAAAACCTTTTCAAACATCTTACTTTGAATTAGAAAAATGAAATTTTAATTTTAATAATCTTTTTCTGGTATATTATCGCCATTTTATGTGGAAAATAATAAAAGAATGGGAAATTTTACAGTAACTTAAATAATATTTTGTTTTTTGATGCAATAACATTACCAATTACTTTACAATAACTTATCACTATGTATATTATAGCTTTATTACCCATATTTATCAGAATTAATGACACGCATAATTTCGGTGATAACAAATATTATTCTTGGCTTCATTTATAGTTGGGAAGTAAGTTTCATTCGAAATTCTTTTCACTTTTATTTGGATTTCATTTGTACTAATTTGACAATGATTGATTTTTTTTTTCGTTAACAGATAGCTTTACTCGGATTTATTTTCATTATTTTCTGTCTTTCTGTACAAATTAAAATGGAATTCGAAACATTCACCTATTGTTGCAAATGTGCGGGCGATCGACATATTCAGGTCAATTAAAGTTTTGTATTTACTTTATAAGCATTTTAAATGCAATCATTATATTTTCATTCTTATAGCAATTTAAAGATATATCTATATCCATATAAATCAAAATGTAAAAAGTTCGTTGGCATTTGCCAAGCAATTTTTCAAGTTCTTCACCGATTGATTTGAAATTTTAATGCAACGTTGCATTCAAACAGGCGCGTTTTTAAAACTTTCGGACTAACTGGAGCCGGTTCCAGTTGGTATTTTATAAGTTTATTTAAATTAAACATAGAAATGTATCAATATGTATGAATAAATTTAATGACAAGACGAATTTAGATTTTTTTTCCAGAAAAAGACTCAACTATCAGAATCATCTGAATCTTCTATGTTTCGAGCAGTAAATTTTTTAATTGTACAAACATCTGGATTTATATTGAAGACGATTTGCTATGCATTGACGGCTTTTATCTGTTATCACAAATACAAACATCAAACACAAGCTTTTGTGTAATATTTTGTTCAATTTTTTTTTCGTAAAATTAACTAAAAAATATTTTGCCAATAAGTGATAAGTTTCGAAAGAAATCTTATTATTCATTTGTTCCATTTTTCCACTGAAAAATGATAAATTTTTCAGAAGTATAATCGCATTATATGCTGCATGCCAAGGAGCTGTACAATTGCCAAATCTCATCCGGAAACTTTATAAATCATGGCACGCGGTACATCGAATATTTGCTTGTATGCAGAATAAATCATCCAAAAATTGTATGCCTTCCATTTCAAGAACGATTAGGTTAGAATATTAAACGTAATTTAACTAAAATGCATTAAACTTAATTTAATTAAACCATTCTAAATAATTTTTCTTGACTTTCTTCATATTTGTTCCATTTCTTTTTTTTTTTAAATGTATTTTGCACATTTCAAATGAGAAACCATGTCTATTGCTTTAAGATTATCAGGTACTTGAAATGTGATTCTAAATCGACATATCAAATTATTGAAAACTAATTGTTCTGCCAAAATCTCATACTAATTTTCCAAAAAAGCGATTAGAAGTATATTCTACAGTAGGGATAAATCATGAAATAGCTGAAAATCGCATGCATCGAAATCTGAAATCCAGAAAAATTAAGAATTTGACTTCTCCTATGCAAATTTATAAAATGAAGTATCCCGAAAACCATGCCCATATTAACTACAATTGATTTATCATATATTAATCTTAATTGTACATTCTACCTAAAAATTTCTTTTGATTAACTTATAAAAATAATGCTTGGTAAAAAAGAAAAAAAAGAACTTAAAAAACTTATTTAAAAAGCGAAAAAAAAATATTGAATTTTATTTTTTGTATCAATCTTTGATAAACATTTTTTTACTCTATTGGCTTCTGCAGCGCCAAAAGAAAACCTTAGATAAACTGATTCTTTTCTTATCAATTAGTCCATGATAAGATGTACCGAGAAAAAGAAACTGATTAATTGGTAACCATCTTTTGGAGCCAAATTTATCCCTTCTCCTTCTCCATATATTAAAAAAAAAAAAAATCTTGCAACTAAAGGAATCCTGTGTAATACCAAAACTTATTCTCAAAACTGCTAAACATCAGCATCGTTCGCTTATCATTACGATATGAAATGAGCTTTATGAATTGACCCTTCCTTGTTTAAAACTATAAATAATAAAAATCTAACCGTATTAAACTAATTTAACCCAAAATTTCCTCACTAGTATATTATTCGCTTCTTGAAGTTGCAACAAGCACTGACCATGTCAAGTTTATCTTACACAATACAAAGTAAAACAAAGATCAACAATAATAGGATTGAAAATGTTGAAAACGAAAACAATATTCAAAATTCATCCAAGCAAAGAAAAGATAAGAGCTTTTCTCCAAATCTATGAGATTTACTGACTCTTAAACTACTCTAACTTGTGTATATTCGTGCTGCGTGTAACTGGAAACAGTAGGTCTTAGTTATACAAAACATTTTTCTAATTAGCAGTTATTTTATATTTTTTATTTTTTATTGTATCTTTCCATTGTAACAAGATCAGCTCAAAAAAAAATTGGGACATTTTCCCCAGACATATGAAAAATCATATTTTTATTATTAATATACAAAATACAAAAAGAATAGTTACTGTAAGTATCTTATATGTTACTGCCATCGCGATCTCTTCTTGCTACCAAAAGTTGGACCATCACCAGTACTTTTTTTGCAGCTTTCTGGAAAAAGAAATAAAAGATAGAAAATAAAGATGGATAAAAGAATATTTTAGAGTCTTCAAAATCATTAACTGATAACAAAAATACAGATGTCAATAGGAATTCATTCTGTGGTGACAATGCATAATAGATGATAAATGCCTATAAAGTCATAAGAATGATTAAAACACAGAAATGATAGAAATAATTGAAATAAATCGATAAGATTTCAAATGTTTCCCTTATACACAATTAAAAAAAAAAATTTTTACACTTCGCTCTGTCTTTTACAGACAGTAATTTATGAAATATATTCACTTTTTTCTGATCATATGAGTATACAGAATTCTGCATACACAACTATCATTAGTTGATCATAAAAGATCTTAACTTGCTCTTTTAAAACTTGGAAGATCTTCCCATAACCATAACAACCTTTATTTTCGTTTTGATTCATTTTTAAGTAAGATACCTTCATGACTAGCACAATCACTATTAACTGAAGCTGCAACTTGTCGATTTACAGCTTCGGCAGCTTCTTCAAGTTTTCTTTTCCATTCTGGAGTTGGATCAGTTGCTGGAGCTCTACTTGTTGCCCATTCATCGCTAGATGATGGTCGGAACGTACTACTAAACGAAGACTGCAATAGCACCTATTAATTAAACTTTTCCGTTATCATTTTTAGCTTTTCCAAATATATAGCTTTAAATACAAGTTGAATATTTTATGTGAATCAGATAAATAGAATCATCAGGTAATTTGGTATAATGTAATACTCCGTACTGACAGATAACACGCCGGACATGGTTACAGTAGATTTTTTGGAAACGATTCGGAATACTAGCGAATGAATATCCAATTTAATCTAACTGCTAATGGAGATATTTGTTCGAATCGATTATTATTAATCAGAGAAAACGAATGTTCAATTAAGCTTCAAAAGACATATGATCTAACGTAGTTCAACGTCATTCAGTTATTACTATTACCGAAATTTAAAAACAAAACTGAAAATGATGATCAAGAACTAGATTATTACTCTTCTCTTTAAAATTAAGTTCTGAATTATTATAAACTTGATGTTAGCATTAACCTTGAAAGCAGCTTTCATGGCCTGAAAACGATTTGTGGAACCATCAGTTGCTTTTGCCATATCGAGCACATTTTTTGCTTTTTTCTGATTTTCCTCACAAGTCAAAGCTCTAGCTGTGCTAGTAGTAGCTGTATCTGTTCGTGGACCTACAAACACAATGCATTAATTTCATGTTTTTCAAATTAGCTCGCATTTTAGATTTCTCAACAAATTTCAATTAATTTGGTTTCAAATTAACCTTCTTGAGTTAAATTTAACTGTTCCTTATTCTTTATACATTGAAGATCTTTATATTATATTTCAGTTTCCGTTTCAATAGCTTTTCACAATTCTTAAAAAAAAAAAATATTAACCTTTTGTTTTCGGCTTATATCCTAATCCAAGCCTTTGTTGTGGTCGGCTTGCTCTTCTTTCCCGAGAACTACGGAACCATGCTGATTTCATTGCCAACTGAAGTAATGACTCAGGTACAATCTGATTGACACTCTCTAGATTCCTTACTAAATGTCCAGCCATTTCTTTATCGCTCTCTTGCACCAAAGTATATGCCCAACCTTTCTGACCTATAAAATGTATCATAGATTATCCAATTACACATTAATATTCAGAAATACGTAAACTTGACAAATTAAAATGAATTGGAAATGAGAGTGATATTATGAAAAAACAAAAGTGCTACAATAACAACAGTAAACCTGCACGTCCTGTTCTACCAATTCGATGCACATGAGTATCAATATCGCGCGCTAGATCGAAATTTATCACCGTTCTTATTTCTGGAATATCCAGACCACGGGCTAAAAAAAATAAAGGTATATGAACCATCATTACTTCAAAAATTTTTTCTTTTAGATTTAAAAACTAAAAAAGAAAAGTATAAATAATCTGATGACTTTAAAAACTGGCAAGATTTTCTAAGTTCTTATTTAAATACGTCTTCTTGTATAACCGATAAAGAACTTTTTCTTAAGAAAAATTTTTCTGTTTTTAAAATCTTTTAAATTTAAATGCTAAAGAAGAAAAAGTATAAAATAATCAGATAACTTAAAAAGTGACAAGATTTTCCAAGCTCTTATTTAAATATGTCTTCTTACATAACCGATAAAGAATTTT
The DNA here is from genome assembly GCA_000499405.2 of Onchocerca volvulus. NCBI lineage: Eukaryota > Metazoa > Nematoda > Chromadorea > Rhabditida > Onchocercidae > Onchocerca > Onchocerca volvulus. The sequence continues at coordinate 13,399,311 of HG738139.1, forward strand.
TTTTTACCAGCCACATCCGTAGCAACCATGATGTTTGCATTTTTCCGAAAGGCTTGCAATTTTTCATTACGCTCCGCTTGCAACATGTCACCATGCAATAATATCGGTTTGAAATCTTTCGCAAGCAAACGATTCGCCACATCCTCTGCGTGTAATTTCTTCGTCACAAAAATAAGAACTTTTCCCACTGGAATCAAATCAGTTAAAAGATCAAATATCTCCTAACATATTGTCAAAAATGTTAAAGCCATATCATTGAGGTTGAGATGGTACCATCTTCATTGCAAATATTGGGGAAGATATACAGAACTATCTGAAGCATTGAATAAATAATAAAATATAAAACACTGTGTCGTTATACAAAATCGACATGGATTAATGAGTGAATGAACAAAAACTTACTGGATGAAAAATTTACGAGACGATTTAACAACCACTGCCATTTTGCATCCACACTTTCTAACACTTCAATCGTTTGTATAACATCGGAATTCGCCTAAATTTCAAAATATGTTCAAGCTCCTGATCAACTGTAATGAGTAGATCAAGTAAGAATATCTATCTTCATTTCATAATTTCAAATTTTAACCAAATAGCATCTCAATAAAGTGATTAAAAAAAAAGATATGGATTGCTTAAGAATGCAGTATGCAGAAAAAATGATACTGAAAGATGTCAAATATATTAATCCTATCGCATCAAAAATTAGTATATTGAATTGCACTATTTTCTTGAACTAACAAAAAGAATTGATGTAAAATGAGATATGAGATAAAAACATGTCTCTGATCAAGTTACATACAAGGTTCTGAGAAATATTCATCGCAACAGTAATCACAATAATCAAATAAAACCAGAAGAGCTAAAGTACAAAAACGCAAATAAAAAGTGAATTTTCATTTTCTAAGAACTTATGTCTTTATAAGTGTCTAACTGGACATTACAACTTTCAATGACTTTTCCAATAATTTTGTTACAAAATCTACCTCTCCAACTTCGCCTTGCACAATACGAACAGGATCAGTAAGTGCTTCTCGGGCCAGTTTTTCTACTTTACTTTTGAATGTTGCACTAAACATCAGACACTGCCGATCGGGACGTATATGATCCGATATAGACTGTACTTGTGCTTCTGAAGAATAAAGTAGACTAAGTTTAATCTATGCTTTATCAGTTAAAAAAATTTCTGAAGATACAAAGCTTTCTTTTGTCGCAAAATTAACAATTTACTTTCAAAAACCATGTCAAAAAATTAAATATCAAAAAAAAAAAAGAAAAGAAAAAATCTAGTATAATCAGACTACTTTTATGATTAACCTAAATCGACAAAGTATGAAAATTTTATAGAAAAAACTATATACATGAAATATTGAATTGAACTCACCAAAACCCATATCAAACATTCGATCAGCTTCATCAAAGACAAGAAAAGTTACACGAGTAAAATTTGTTGCATTAATTTTTACTAAATCGATTATACGACCCTGCAAAAAAATTGCAGGATTCATCAGCCGAAGTAAAACATTTTTTTAAAGAAAACTTTACATCAAAAACTTTCTAGTATCTCCGAATATATTTCATGTCAAAATATTTCAAAATATGGAATGAGCATTATTATCCAAAACTATGCATTACTCATCCATCTAAACACATTTGATTTCGGATAAAACTGGAATCAACTGGGAACTGGACATACTAGAGTAAAAAAAAAAGAAAAAAATCACCTAATTCGTAAACAGGAGGAAGAAAAGCTATTATTTGTTGAAAACAATATGGAATAAATAAGTTTGAAACGTACCGGTGTTGCAATGACTAATTCAGCTCCTTCGATGAGCGCATTCTGTTGCTCCCACTTGCTTCCACCACCGTATGCACAAACAACATTGATGTTGTAAACTTTGCAGTAACGTTTAGCTTCCTGATACACCTGCAAACATAAACGTTAAGAAAAACAACTAAGCCAAAATAAATTTAAGATAATAAAATTATCTAAATTCAGCAAGTTCTGAAATTACCAGATGACTCATGATTTTCAATACGATTACTGTATTACTGTAGCTCAAAATAGGAATTAGAATCAGGAACATATTTTACTTGCAGTGCTAATTCTCGAGTTGGCACAATAACCAGAGCAATTGGCCCATCACTCTCCTTCAGATCTGGTTGATCCATAATGTGGATGATAGCTGGCCATAGATAAGCCACTGTTTTGCCACTACCTGTTTTGGCTATTCCCAAAACATCCCGTCCACTCAGCGCTGCCGGTATAGACTGAAATATTCTAATTTAATCTAATTACTTCATTAATAAATTACTTAAGTATACTTAAATCATAATTTCTATTTGTTCACCATTCAAAAAGAGAAATGGAAAATGATTGTTTTAGCAGTGCATCAAGATCAACGGAGAAAGAATATCATTCCGTAATTTCTGCCACACTGCAACCGACTTCATCATATACGATATCCATTTACAATCATTACGTTCAATTATAAATTACCACCAAATCTAATGCAATATATCCTATATGTTGCTATAATAAGAGCAGCATAATTCTACTATCATATCATAATACCATATAAAAGATGGGAACGATGAAAAATGCCAACTGTTCGCATTACATACTTGAGATTGTATTGGTGTCGGGTGCTCATATTCTGATTTTCGAATAACATTCATAAGCGCTTCATCGAAGCCAAAATGTGCAAATGTAGTAACAGGCTTTGGTGGATTAAAACCAGCCACTTTTAGGTTTAAATTGTTCCGCAACTCAAAAACTTTTATCGTTGACATTGATCTGAAACTTCTCGAATTTTGATAAAATATTGAGAACTGAAATTTTCATCCTACTCTTCAAAGCGTGATAGGAAAAAAAAAATTTGTAAATATTTAAAATCTTAAACAAATTCCAAATATTTTAAAACATCACAAAGTTCATTAAAAATAATAGATTCATTCTTACTTTATTTGCTCATGTTCATGGTAGAAATTTTTGTTGAATGGTGCATATTCCATTGTCGCATGATCGATTGACTGAAGTGGATCGATCACCTTTTTCCATGTCCAAATAATATTACCATCTTCATCATATTCATATATTTCATCTTCGACTGTATTTGTTTTATGTTCCTCCATAAATCTGGAAAATTATTATTTTTTTGCTTCCCCTAAAAAGTGATGTATATTTTGCTCCCCCTAAGACTTGAGTTTTGTAGTTCGTAGCAACTTGATTCTTTCACGCTACTCTTAGAAACGAAAGTTCCTTATTACGTTATTTCTAAATTATGGAGTACCGGGTTAATTTCTTCTTAGTTGCTGAATTATCTAATTATTTCCAAAATCTTGATAAATCCCATAAAAACAATTTAGATAAATTAGAGCAACAACATAAGTGCCGAATCCACTATTCTTGCATTAAAAAAAAAATATTTTAATAGCTTACTTGAAATACGATTCTTGCATGTCCTCGTCATCAATGTCCGCCCGTCCAAGACCTTTATCTTTATCATCCTCTAAATTGGCACCCTTTTCTACTTTTATACATCGTTCTTTATCCTTTCTTTCACTTTCTGCTTTATCCTGTTTTGCCTGAAACAATAAAAAGTTTGATTCCTAAAATCCATTTGGCTTTCAGCGAAAACACGAAATCCTTTAATAATTGTGGCGTATTAGAAAGAATCTGTTAGCATAATAAAAGCATAGATAAGTAGTGAATTAATCATTAAAAAAGAAAACAAAAAATCAAATAAACCACTTCCGTCTTTTTTTTTTTCTTTAATTCATCAAAATAATGAATTAAATCAAGATTAACTCAAATTAAATGAAGTTCTTAATGAAAGCAAAACGAAGAAAGTTAGGAAATTCGGCCACCTGTTTATTAACACCAGCCATAAAAGCATCCAGTGGATCTTCCTCGTCATCATCGTCAAAACCACCACCATTGGATGTTGCATTTGCTCCAGGACTTCCAGGTACAGGCTGATATTCTAATTCATCGTCTGAATCTTTCTCTAAATACCTGAAATATAAAAATAAACAAATCAGGAAGTTTCATGATGAAAGCATTTGTCAATCACATGCTAAGTAGTATTACTATGAACTATTAAAATGTAATGCATTTGTGAACAAATCCGAATTTATAAAATTACTGAAGTTATAATTTTATCAGAGTGCCAAAAATTTAACAGAAGTAATGACGAGTTGATCGATACAATTTGGAAATGGGCGAAAAGTTTATGTTAAAAAATGCTGAAGTGATAAGAATAATACATCGGCATGTGTTATTTACAGAGGCTGCAACCAAAATAAAAAAAAAAAAAAAGAAAAAAAAGCCGCCTTAAAACCAAGGATAATGTCCAAACCGAAATGCTTTTAAGATGGATCGTACATTGTTTGGGTTTGAAATTTTCTTTATAATAAAAGTTGCACCATCAATTTTCTTAGTGCCAACTTACTCGTCATCGTAGATTTTCTTCATACGCGGTTCAGCTTTGCCAGTTGTGGATTTCCCACCGTTCGACATCAAAGCATCGTACTAACAACAAAAATACAAATCAAAATGCTCATGGAAACCCAACTACCCATTAAATTGAAAGTAATTTTATGAAAATTTCGATTATTTCAATATAATTAAAAAAAAAATGAAAATATTTCAATAATAAACCTGTTCTGCCTTCTTGCGTTCAAGATCTTTGGCGCTAGGATCGCTTACAATAGCAGCTGCATTTGGAATTGTCAATTGAGCTGGTGGTGGCACGGCACCCATAAATCCCGAAGTAGTTGGAAAACGAATAGTTGGTTCGAAATCAGAAGGCTTTGAATATGTAAATCCTTTGCGCATTTTTCTAAAAAATATTACAATCTCAAAATATCTTACAAAATTGAGTGAAAAATGCACCGGAAAATACAGTAACAATCAAATCATAAGATATGTATACAATTAATTGCAGCAAAACGATTCAAATCAGTGAGAGGATGAATGACTATATCTCGAATTGTAATGTAACTACTTGTAATATATATGTCTTGATCAGAAAACCAGTTATCAATGACACTAATATAACACGCCGCGAAATTATTTCTCAAATCGTTTGAAGCTTTCATGTTCATCATCTAAGCATCCTTTGACATTTCCGTTTAAATATTTACGTGGTTAGGCTAACTAAAACATTAGTTTACAACTAATCAATTCGACTAAAAATTGAAACAAAAGTAATTCCCACTCCTCTGCAACAAAGTTTACCACAATTATTCAGTCTTTGTTGTAGTTAACTAAAAAGTATTAATTCAAAAATCTCATCGATTCTCATCATTTCCTTCAACTATTAAATTTATAACACCCTTAAAACAATGGTATGTGCTTTTGGGGAAATCTCTCAATTATTTCATTATGCTATTTTGAGTCTTCAGAATCTTTTTTGAGAACCTTTTTCTTAGAACCTCGCTTTAGATAACAATCCCTCAATCCGATCATATCAACCCTGCTCCGATTCCCGCCACCTAAGGTACCAACGCTCGATCTCAACAACTATAATTCAACAGAACATAAAACCTCCCCTTTCTTAGTTGCGGTTTCGTGGCCTGTGAAATTTTGATTCTAAGTGCGTTATGGTGTTTGTAAAATTAGACCGAGCGGTTGGAGTGTTCTGGGAGATGGGGATGGGAAGTTTCGAGTGTTCTAAGAGACGGGCTGGAAAATTCGAGGTATTTCATGAGAGGCAAACTGGAAATTTAGGTAATTTGAGAAACATTTAAGTGAGAAGATCGGAAATTCTTGCTTTAAAGAATCAACAAAAAATTTATGTGAGTCTGCTTGAATTTTCGACTTATTGGAAATTTAATTGAGTGAAATGTTTTATTATCTCGCTCAGCATTGCTTAATATTCCGAAAACTTTTTGTACTTTCGATTCTTTATATTATTTCTGCTAATTTTAATTTATTGACTTATTATATGGAAAATAATTGACGAGCTATTCTGTTTAAATTTTCTTGCATTAATTTTGCTCAAGTTTCCCATTTGGTTTTAGCTCTAATTTAAATCTTCGATAAATTAAAGCAAGACTTTTAATCAATATCTAATAATGCAATGTTTTGCTTAAAAATGAAATATGATAAGACATATTTTTAGAAATTCGAATCAGCAAATTATTTTGACATCTGATTAGCTAAGGTTAGATCTTGCAAATTACCAATAGATGATTAAAGAAGAGGATTTAAAAATTTACTATTGAGGATTTTTGTAGTTTTTTTTTCAACTATTTTACTTTGACGCTACAAATTAATTCATCTAAACAATGAGCGATTTCAGTAATTGACTTCAGTACCGATCAGCAGAATGTATTTGTTGAGATGTGATCTTATCTGTTTCTGTTACTGTCACATTAATAACGCTGGATATTTCTCTGATTTCTCAACAAGTTGATTTATTAAAATGGCAAATTTTTATCAAATCCTCTTTTTACTGCCATCATTGTCCTTTTCTGTGTGAGCTTTTAAATTGAAAATCATTATTTAATTGCATTAGTTTCACCTAGAGCCTACCAGACGAATCAAAGTTTAGGATAAAGTTATCGAATTGTCAGTTTGTTTCAAGAACTTGATATAATTTTACAACCTGACATAATTTTGATATAATTTTCAAAAGCTTTATATAATTTTAATGGTGACGATTTATTAAAGGTCTTGTTTCTGATCTTTATGTTCAAATATGTTCCATTTTTCATAAGTATTAACAATCCAAATCATTCGAAAGCAAAAATAAGAAAGGAATTGGGACTTGAAAAATATTTTAATATTATAATTCCATCAATTATACCAAGCAGTCTGCAACGTCCTCAAACTTGATATTTAAACTAACTGCTGTTTTTCTACCTATGAGGAAATTATACAAACACTTTGCATAATAATTTGTTTTATGTGTTACTATCACTGCCATATTGGAAATTCAAATATGTAAAGAAGCAATTCAAATGAGAGGATCACTTTAAAATTATGGAAATTAGGATGATTAGTTTAATCGAATTTTTTTTTACTTAAATTCCTAATATGATAGTAACTGAAGTATTTACTACCCATTTATGTAACTCTTTGAATTTCTCAAAAGAAAGATAGGTGGGATAATATGGAAATAAGTGATAAGGAAATCTTTTACTTTTTTACTTTTCATAAATACTTCATTTATAATAATAAATTATTCATCAGATTTAAATTTTAACATTTTCATGCACTTTTTGTTTGATATTTACTTGTCGGAAGTTTTTTCTTTCTTTTTTTTTTTTTTTTTTTATATTTCCATAAGTTGTTAGATAATTTTTATAATTGTCAAACTTTATAAAACTAAAACTATAAAGAATTTTTTTTTTATTTTCGAAATCAATTCGCTGTAACTTTAATCTTTACTACTTTTTCTGAACAATGTTTTGGACCAATTTTCACTGATAAATGCAAGAAATATCTTGAGTAATTAACCTGCTACTGATGGTGTAAAAATTTAATGGATTATAGCTACAAATTTCTCATGTTACTTTTACGTTCCTTCGTACTATGATTTTCACGTGTTTTTTGTTGAAGATTGAAATTGATAATGTTTGCTTCAGTTGCATTTATTAGCCAGAAAATATGCTTTAAAAAATTGGCCATGGATTGGAGCCTATCATCGAATATGATACGCAATTTGTTGCAAGAAAAGGCGAATGTAAGCGATATTTGAACGTTGAAGCAGAATCATCATTGCAGATTTTTGGATGTCGATGCAATCAGAATCAAAAGTAGATGAAGAGCCTAGATTAGAATTAGAAGCTGATACCTCCGCTGCAGCGATTCCTCGACGACGCATCGTCTATCGACCATTTCCTATGAATTCGCAAACTGCAACAACTACCGTCACAGCAACTATAAGAGATACTCTAATAGCTGTTCGAGATGCAGTTGCTGCTTCTATCCCGACTACTGCTTCATCGGATCTTCCTAAAACATCTATAAGTATCACTGATATTACTGCCGCCGATACAGCGACCATCAATGTTAACTCTTCCGCTTCTACTATTTCCCAACAGCATGCAGTTTGTTCGATCAGTCCAGAAGCAAATGCAAATGCAGTTGTTCCTACCACTGGTACTATCAACAAAGTACCCCGTCGATGGGAGCAATGGAATAGCTCAGAAATTAATGCATTTTTCGAGGGTATTAAATTGGTTAGTAATTTTCTGAGAAGAGATCCTCATGTCTTCATTCTATATTGAGTTTCAATTGTTTATCTAACTGTTGCGGTCTTCGGTTGGATTTCATGGCGCTTAGATGTTTAAATAATAATCAATTTCATTCAAACATGAATTTTTTCTTTATTTGAATAATAAAAATCTACTACATGGTCAATCTCAGAAAGACAGTCCACTCATTTAGCTGTATTTATGAATCAAAAAATAAAATAAAAAAGCGCTCATCTTCGATAATGTGTAGCTGTACCAGAACACAGCAATTTCTGGAACAACGACCAACTGTTAAATGATTCTGTAGTTCTGATTATTGCTAACTACATACCAAAGTTTCCCCAACATATAACAATTTCCAGTACGGAAAAGATTTCGAACAAATGGCAAAATTGATGGCACGGAGAAAATTGAACAAAGATAAGGATCAAGTCCGTAATTACTATTTTAATTCGCTCAAATTGCTGCGATCCTCTACTCGTATTGATGAAAGTTGGTGTTTTCTTAATTTTAATTTTGCAACAAATTTAGATTATATCGCGAAATTTTTTGAAAAAAATCTGAACAATTTTATTATTTTTGGTCAAATATCAATCGATGAAAAACACTGATGCAATTGAAAATGCTAGATTCATTTTACATTGTACTCTATGATGCATTCTTCGGAGCAGCGAATAATTTTGTATTCACTCAGTAAATTAAAACTTATTAAAGGGATCAGCAAGAAAATAATAGATTTTCTCTTTATCTTTTTTATATTTTAAAAACTTCAGCTTTGATGGCGGGTGTACCACGAGATGTTAAGGAATTGTTTATTTTGATTAATGGATTTGAGTGGAAAAGAAGAGTATGCGGCAAGTTTGATCGAGCCAAATTTCAGCAGCTTGTTATGGAAGGGTTAGTATATCTTAAATTGATTTTCGAATTTCCAGTAAAGTCTAAACTTTAAAATTTTGTCTATAACAAGGATCGATTTTGTTGATATGTTCCATGACAGTCCTATGTATCATAACTTATGAAGTCTTTTCATTTCTCCTTGACGCTAAGTTACAGATCAACGTATGAAAAGAAGAGAAAGAAAAAACAATTGGTTCTAGTACGCACGCCAGTTTGTCCTTCTCTACAGAAATTTTTTCCAAGTATGTTCTTTATCTACTTCAGTTATTTTTATCATTTGAATTATGAATTTTAAAATAAGAGATGATCCACTTTATAACACAGATTTTTATTCAATGAAAATAATATGGTTGAAAAAGCCTGCATTTCAGATGGATTTTTTCTTTTTTTTACGTTAAGTTTTTTATTGACCTCTGAAATTATTTAAAGGGAATCCATCAAGAAAACGAAAATGTACAAACCAGAAAGTCATGTTTCTTTGAAATTGAAATTGAGTTTCAACTTTTTAATTAAGTTTTATTACTTTTTTAAATGACTACATTTCAACTATTTATTATTTTCCTTGCAAATATTCTGTCTGTTTGTAGGTTGCAGCTCATCACCATTACCTTCGCATATTTTTATATGTCTCACACCGAAAACTGAAGCTGATCGTTATTTCGTGGAGCAACGTGGACAAAATCCTTTGCTTAGGATTAGGGTCGCTATTGGCGATCAACTTAGTCGCATTTTCTCATTTCTCAAGATAAAATGGAATTTACGGATGCAAAAATTGGTATCATTCAATTCTAAGTTGTATAGAACACAATTCAAGCACTATTGAAGATGTTATTAAATAGCCTCATGCCTGGAAAATGCTAGCAATGCAAATCGTCAAATTGTTCCGTTCAATACACAATTGATTCTCTAGAAGTTGAAAGAATTTGATTGCGGTTGATGTTGAAGTTTTTTTTTTACATTTTCTTCAAGCACGTAATAATAAAAATTGTTTAGCTTGGAACCATATCAAAAGAGGAAGAACAAGTGAAGGTGGTATTATATCCGGATAAGACGACCCGCGTAGGCAAAATTATTGTGAATTTATATGAAGCTACGCCGACGATATTTTCGATAAATAGGCAAATTTTATTAGATTCGTATTATATGGATTAGAGCATAAAGAAAATAAGGCGAAAATTTTAATCTCAGTCTAATCTACATACTTGATGGTTTAGAAAAAAATGCTTTGTTTTATTTCATTCGCTGCTTATGTAATTTTAAGACAACTCTGCAACTTCAATCTTCTTTAGATAATCTTTTGAATGATGTGGCACTCTAAGTTTTCTCAACGACAAATGAGCTTAACTAAGTGTAAGATTTCGACATAGTGCTTTTTTAGGTTTCTTAGCTACTTATGTGTTTCCGACGGCAATCTTTACAACTTATGTTTATTTGCTAATATTTTTTGTATCAGAATGTAATATAACTTTAGATTGATAAGGGAACTTCAGCGAACGGGAAGCATTGAACAAAGTAATGAGCCCTCTAAACGCAAGAGTGGCAATGCTGGGGAAGAAACTTCACAAGATGTAGAGATGTCCAGTAACACAGAAGATGATGATAATGATGGACCATTTACAATTAACGGAAATAAACTGCGTTCTGGACTTACTGAAAAAAATGTTCAAAAAGCTACTGTAACTGAACTGTACTATTTGGTATGCAATTCCTAATTTTTGAAAAATTTTGAAAGAACTTCAAATACATTTTTTTCCATTTTACCTTAAATTATTTGCAAAAATAATGAGCTGTTCTCGTAGTTTATAATCATTTCCCAGTACTACGCAATTTTTTAATTATTAATTCACAAAATTTTTCGGATTATAATTATCAGTTTAAGTGTGGCAAGGAATCTGAAATCAAACTTGTTTATTCAACGGGAATGAAGCGAATGGGCGATCCCGAGCCATGGCGTATTTTTCTCCATCTTCTAGATCGTGGTTACGGTGACAGTCTTTGTAAGGTAACTCTACTGTTTTGAATTTCCATCTGTTTTGTGTTTTCAGTAAACTAATTTAAACTTTGATTTAAATGGACAACTTCTGGTTGATTTTAGTGATTTTTCCAGAATGTTCAACTTGACATATGACGTTTTTTTTTTTTTTTTAGTGACTCTTCTGCTACATAACCAATTATTTAAATTGGGTTTTATCCTAATTTCTTAAACGAATGCAAGCCGTATTGTTTGAGCGATTTTTTTTAATTGTTTTTTTTCTCTATTTTGTGGCCACCGTTTCACGTAATTAACCAATTTCTTGTAGTGAAAGACAGTTTTCCAAGTTTTTATTGTGACTACAAAATTATGTGGCTCTCGGAATTCATTCTGGACGTGTTGAAATAAAGAATAAAGTTTAGCATCGCAAACAGTTTTTTCATCTAGCAAGTAGACAGTTCTATTGAATTTAGTTGTGTCCTCCCTTCTCCTTTCAAAAAATTTCAAAGTTGTGTTGAATTTGTTAGTTTGGCGATCATATTTTTAATTAAAGTCTGATAATATTGCAGACTTTTTCTTTTTTTTTTTTTGACTCATTGAGAAATATGAATGTCACATTGTTACATTGATATTTTTGCAGTTTCTCGCTGATCCGCAAAAAATAACAGAATCGGGTGAATCTATAGAACAAAAATGGCAGGAGCGAATTAGAAAAAGATGTAAATTAGCAAGTAACTTTCCGGAGCAATCATCTAGCGATTTGACTTCATCAGCAGAGATAACGGAAACAACTGAAGCTGCTGCACATGAAATAGTAGAAGCAGAGAATAGTGCTTTCATGCAACAGCTTGAAAGTTTGAGGGTGAAAAAACGTGCTCGTCCTTTTCATCAACGCTTTCCTGGCAAGGTAAATTTTCTCCATTTTGTGATCATTTGAATAATTGTTTGAAATGTTCCTCTTTGAGTAATATCTCTGTTTACATTACCCATTATTAATGTAAAAAACGTTTTCCAATATAATATTATATTCTCAGAAATCACTGATTTGCGCAAAAATTACATTTTTTACAGAATAGTGGAATCAAACAAGCAATTGCATTGAATTGTCCATCAGTTCATCAACCTATAACAACTGTAGGTTATCAGTTGGCTGATCCTGTTTTTGGGTCTCAAAATGAACGAACAGGAGCAGTACAACCGGACCAATTTGCTTTTCCTGCTAATGATGCAACGAGATCCAGTGCTATTGCTTGTAAAATAGGACCCCGTGATGGTACCAGTAGAATCTGGTCTGATTTAGGGATTTCTGGTGGGTCTAAATCTGATAATTCTGATGGAATCAGATCAGAAAATGGTTACTTTGTACAGGGAACCAATGTTTCATCGCATCCAACACAAATTCAGCATGTGACGGAAGCAAGATATCAACTAGTTAATCCTCGATTTGTGACTCATAAAGGAGCAACATCGACATCATCAGTGCAATTTGTTCCTTCATCTGACAATAATGCTGGTGGAATTGGACGCGGTATTAGTAATTTCGTACATGATAACAATGTTCCAATGGCAGCAGTACGATATGCGATGGCTGAGCCTGTATTCGTAACCGAAAACTCTCATTTGACATCACGACAATTTGTTCTTCCGATTTCTAATACAGTTAGTTCCAATAATGATCATTTTATCCAAAAGAACAACGTGATTCAGACAATTCCAACATCAACAGAAGGTACTGCGGAACCGAGTGGAAGTTGTGATACTAATGATCATGGCAGTATGCCTTCATCACCAGTCAAAGAGAATAGTCTTCTAAGAGAATTGCATAGTGCGCCATCAATGGATAAGTCGATAGAAGTGATGCTACAGGAGAATAGCACTGAATGTTATCGTTTTGTTGAGCAATTTGCTTCAACTATGAATTCTCGATCGAATGTCGTGAACAATGTAATTAGTGCAGAAAATGAAATAACTCGCATTGCACAACAACTTGCCCAATCTGCAGGCGATGCGCTTAGATCGGTTGATGGTAGTAATGTTAAAATGGGATCTAATGATGATAATGGTTCAGCTATTTCTGTAGATGATACAGGTGTGACCAAATCCGTCGAAACTGATACTATCGGAATTAGGTGTGGTAATGATAAAAAAGAAATGCAAAAACTTTGAGCTTTCTGTATGTGCTTTTCAATTTCTTTTGATTTTCAGTTTTTATTTGCTCATGACAGTTTTGAAATATTCTTTCGGATCAGCAAATAGCAAGAAAGTACAATAGATAATTAGTCCTCAATTTTAAAATTTTCCGTTAGCTTCTAAGAAGCTTAGGTACTCATCTATTTCCATTTTTCATTTCAGTATTTTTTTTTATCCTGATCCCTTTCATTAGTTTAGAAGACAATGGGAAAGTATTGTGCCGTTAGTTTTTGGTTTAATATATTATTTCGATTTCTTATCGAGATTATAGTAGCATGGAAATTCGGTAGGATATCAGAAGTTTTAATTGCATCCGATAGAATTTTAAAAGCCTTCCAGAATAGTACTGCAGTCATTCGGTGTAAAAAATTTTGAATTGTTTTACTGCTTGATTTGTTATTCGATATTTTATTGATAGTAGAATGTTAGAGATCTTAAATGGATGTCTTTGGAAAATATGTCTTTGTTCTAAAGTATGAGAAATTGAATTTTAATTAAAATTCTCTCAGAGAACATTCTTCAGAAATGGGTTTGTTGTTTTTTATAATTTTGAAGAGATTTTCTTTCATTTCTTCATTAAACTGCTATGCTCTTATTTCTTCTTTATTCTCTATAGTGGTTGTTTAATATCGAAATGGTTTAGCGTTTATTTATCATAAATAGAACGAAATTTAGATGTTTCGCAGTAATTAAAAGCGATCAACAGAACCACACAATCTGATTTGGAAATTTCGGTTTAGTTTATCCTATTCATATGTTTATATTTCATTTCTATCCATTTATAAAATTTCTGGGTAACATTTGATTTGTTATGCAAAAATACGACTTTTCGTGATTGGTACTTTTACATTTATTAGGAAGCATTTGGAATCAAAAGGACAGATTAGGGAAAGGGCGTGAAAGAATAATGAAGATTTATAGGTTGCAGTAATAATAATAATATGATCATTATTTTTGAATTATAAATTTTCGATAGTTTTGCTTGTTTTTATTTTTATGTCGGAATTTTTCTTTTTTGTATTTTGCCATATATTATGCTAGTAAAATTTGACACAAAAATTCGTGCTGATTCATTGTACTCTATCGGATGGGGTCAAATCCATCAAATTTATTTATAAATAAACTGTCAGCGAGAAATTTAAAAAATTTTGTTCACAGTGTTTAGACATTGTTTCGTGTTCACTGATTAAGATCAGATGGGCAATTCGGATTACTGACAGCAGATGATGAGTGGGTAAAAAAAAGATGTTCTGATGGGTATCGTGTAGGTGAAAAAAAGATTTCAGGATGTGGAGAAAAAAAGTTTCAGGATGCCTTTCTTTCTATTAAAGTTTTATATACCTTATTGGTATTTAACATATGCATAAAAAATGAAAACCATTAAGTTAAAAAAACTACTAAGGGCCTGAAAAAAAAAGTTTCAGGATGCTTCGCTTGGTGCATTAGCATGTCCGGCATGCAATAACACCGTGATTTCTGTATTCTAAATTATCTGATACTTTCTTTTCCGGATCTGATAGACTATTTTTGCTGTAAAAAGAGCGGTGAGATTTCAGTTTCTGGATTTTCAAGTCTTAATTAAATTCTGAAACAAACAGATTTAATCTAATTCTCAGGTAAATGGCATCTCGAAGAGGTGTAATAGTTTTGCTACGTTCTTTGCATCGTCGTCCGTATTTGATATCATCATCATGCAGTGCTGCTCGAGCAGTTCAATTTTTCCATACAACTCGGTCATTTGGCAAACCGAAAATGGCAGAAAATTTCGAATTTCAGGCAGAAACAAAGGATTTGTTGGATATCGTCGCAAAATCACTTTATTCTGATCAAGAGGTTAATTTTCTGCTACTGAATGAGTGATTCTTATTTCCTTATTTTTTCTTGAGAAAAACACTAGCAATTCAATCGTATTTTGTATTTCGATCTGAATATTCTTTTGAGATTCGTATTTTTTAGTGCAAATGAATAACTCTTTACAGCTTCTCTATTAATTTTCAAGGTTTTCATTCGGGAATTGATATCAAATGCAAGCGATGCCCTAGAGAAGAGGCGATGCAAACATCTGGAGGCCAATGAAGATACGAATATTGCTTATGAAATCAAAATAACCACAGATGAGAATGCACGGTTGATTATTTTCGAAGATAATGGAATTGGAATGGACAAAGAAGATTTGGTGAACTGCCTAGGGACCATAGCTAAATCAGGTGAAATATTGTTTAGGATTTTTCTGTTCTTTTCGGACTGTTATAGCTTATTTATCTCTAATTGTTTGGTTTCTTTAGTTGTTTATACTTTTTCATAAAGTTATTAGGAATACAAACATTTTTTTGTTTTTAAAATGCATTATAATTCGGATTCCCTAGCAATTTCAAACTTATTACCAGCAGTCCTCTATGTTTGGTAAGAATAATATAGTTTGAAAGGCTACTGAGAGATTTTTTTTTTGTGATTATAGAGAAAAAAAATGAATAAATATAGTTTTCGCATAACTTAATTGTTTCAGGTCACATTCGCTTAATTAAATATTAATGATGCTATCCTGTATTGAAGCTAATTTTAAATTAGAAAAAACTAGTTTTTAATATTATTAATTGACAATTTGATTTTATTGTTTTTGCTTGTTTATGTTTATAACTGAAACAATTTTTATTTTCCCACATCAGTTTCATCTCGTTTAGGCTCCAAAAAATTTATGGAAGAGCAGTCTTCGCAGGGCAAAATGTCCACCGAAAGTATCATTGGGCAATTCGGTGTCGGTTTCTATTCTGCGTTTATGGTTGCAAATAATGTTGTAGTGAAAACACGAAAGGAAGATAGCGATAAGGGTTATTTGTGGAAGTGGAATGGGTATGTTTGAATAAAATTTTAAATCATTTGTATTTTGCATTGAGTAGTTACAAGTAATATCTTGCGTTTGCAGAGTATATGATGATATGATTACTATTTTGTTAATTTCTTTGCAGTATGAGGCTGTTTAATGGTATATTGGAAAGTTCAAAATTAGGTGAAAATAAATTTTTTAGAGGCGATTCATATTCAGTGGAAGAAACCGATTCATTACCTGTAGGTTCACGTATTGAAGTGACACTTCGTCCGGGTGATGCAGCCGAGTTTGCAAAAAAAGATAAAGTTGTGGAAGTGATCAACAAATATTCCTACTTTATCACTTTACCGATCACAGTAAATGGAGAGCGGGTAAATACCGTGGACGCAATTTGGACAATGAATCCGAAAGAGGTGACTTCCGAAATGCATGACACTTTCTTCCGACAACTTGCCAAAACGCATTTACCTCATATGGTAAATGATCGACCGCAGTATACCATTCATTATAAGGTTACTTGAATTTATTCAATATTAGATTCATTTTATTTTCTTATTACTATTTCTGCATAACTTCCAAAAACTTCTAATCTTTTGTGTTAATGATACTGTTTGCTAAGTGCTCATTTTATCACTGCACTCACATAAAAACTATGTCAGTGCATTGGGCACATACCATATCGCATATTAAATTGTGAGTTGGAATTGTCGCATTGTACTCCGCCAGTAACTAGTTGTTATCGTTGATTAAGAAATATGAAACAAAAAAATAGTTTTCAATAACTACTTCATAGACATACGAATGATAATATTATTTATTTGACACTTTGATGTTTGCAAACGTTTTTTATGCTAGTATATATGTAGTTCAATTAAATCGAATATTAGCAGTTCTAGCATTTGATGAGTATAACTATGAAGGATTCTTCCTTTATCTTTTTACTGGTAAAGCAATAACTAACAGTTCTGGGATTTTAATGGCGATTAAATAATGAAATTTAAAAGATTGAAATCATTTAGCATTAATAAGAGAAAGTTGTTGATATTAAGCTAATTTACTAATCAAACTGTAGATTTTTTTCTCTCTTATATTGCTGTATTTCCATTCTTTTCTCATTCGTTTGTTGACGAGATTAATTTTGAAATCAAAATTCAAAAATATCTATGTTTTAAAGGCAGATGCTCCGATAAATGTCAGATCTTTACTGTATGTTCCATCTCACAGTGTGTCGCAACTTGAGTTTGCCAGTTCGGCCGATCAATCCGGAGTATCTCTATATGCACGAAGAGTTCTTATAAAGGTTTCTTTTTTTTTTTTTTTTAACTTCTATGATTGACTAACCGATTCGCTTGCTATTAAATAATTGTAAATATAATATCAGTGCTCTGCGGTTGTACTGTACATATAACAAATAAGTCAAGTGCGGAAATTTTTGAAAATTTCCTCAGTTTGAAATATAAATAGCTTAAGTTATTTTGAATGGAAAAAAGTGATGGGGAATTTATTAATTGAAGGAATCCTTAATTCTTTATCATATTTTTTCCTTTCAGTCAAATGCCAAGGATCTTTTACCGAGATATTTGCGTTTTCTAGTTGGTGTAGTCGATTCAGAAGATATTCCATTGAATTTGAGTCGGGAAATGCTCCAGATGGATGCTGTTCTTGTGTAATAATTTTTTTCTTTTTCGTTTGTCAAACTTTCCACCTCGTATGCATATTTCTTTTAGTAGTATAAAGATCGCAAGATTTATATATCACACTTATCTATATCTTGAAAATGCTAGTTTTTTTTTTTTTCGGATAAGTGATCTTTTTTAGATAGCATTTTGAAAGAGCGCTTGAAATTAATGTGATATTTTGATTACAATTATTCAGGAAGTTGCGACAAATTTTAACCGATAAAGTAGTATCGTATTTTGTGAATGAAATGAAGAAAGATCGAATAAAATACAAGGAATTCTACAATGGTTATTCCTTATATTTTAAAGAAGGTATTTGTACCGAGGGTGACCAAAACATTAAGGTTAATTTAAATTCATTCAGACTAAGGCATATTGCTATTCATCCTCATAGTACATTTATTTTTAATTTAATCTACTCGAACTTAAAAGTTATGCTGAATATTATTTTAAAAAAAAAAAGTTAATTTTTAAATTAAGTAATTCAAACGTCAGTTTTGTGTTTAAGTGAATCTTTGTTCTTTTTTTTTTTTTTTTTTGCCCAGTATGAATTCGTTCATGATAGACTTCTGAAACTAGAGTATTTTGTGTTGTTTGTTTTAAATTTCCTGAAAGTTCTAGCTTTTCATTCAAGAGTTGGATTGCGTTTTGTATGGAAGAAGGTATTGCTGATAAATTGAGAAGAGCTGAAATTATGTAAATGGTCATTAAGTGTTTATTTTCTATTTTCCCTAATGGTTGAATCAATTAAATATAGAGTTTTAGGAACAGATTGCTTCGTTATTGTTGTTTGAATCATCAAATCTGAAAGCAGGAACTTTAACTACCTTAGATGAATATGTGGACCGAATGCAAAAGGATCAAAATGAAATTTATTACTTATTTGCTCCAAGGTGAATTTTTTATCAAATTGTATTATTTATAATATAGTTTTTGAGATGCAGATGTTTTAAAAATGTACTTTACACAAAAATGTAGTTCACGCAGATTGTAATATGCAAATATTCCGGTTTGCAAAGTAATGCTTCCAGAGATTTTCAAATTCAAGATCAAACTGTTTTTTTTTTTTAGTATTCAATTTATAGAGAGCGGAATTCGGTTTTAATAAAACTATTTATCCGTAATTAGATCGTCTCTTCTTTTTCCAGCCGTCAGCTTGCGGAACATTCTCCTTATTATGAAATGTTCAAATCGGAAAATAAGGAAGTTCTTTTTGCATATGATGCTGCCGATGAAGTTTGCTTATTGGCTATGCAACAATTCCGTTTGAAATCAATCAAATCAGCAGAAAACTGGACTCGTATCGAAACAGGTGGTGACTCTCAGACTGCAAGTAAGTAATATAATTTTGTACTTGCGTGCTGCATTAACTCTATTTAAAGAAAGGAATCGAACGACTAAAATGCTTCTTTATTCTTTTATTTTTTATTTTTTTGATTAGTTGCAGATTTCAGCATTGTATATTTTGCATTATTATTTCGATTCTCTACATTTTTTTCAATAAATGTTCAAGTTGTAATAAAAACAATATTTGTCACTAAAATAAGTTTCTGTCTTCAATCGAGTGTGATAAAGTTTTTCGTTTTAAAACCTTATTATTGCAGCAGTGACAATACGTGATGCTGACAAAAAAGATTTGGTCGATTGGTTGAAAACTACATTGGGAAGCGTAAAAGTAAATGAAATAAAGGTATCTTGAATGCAGACTTTTAGTAACTTTTTCAATGGAATTAATGTAGAATATTGGATAATTTTGCTACAAAAAATCATTTTTTAATGGGTAATTTTTGGCCATGGCTGTTACCAGTTCTTTGCCAAAATTAAGGCGTAATAATTATAAAATCTTTAAAGAAAATTTTCTTCAACGATGCAAAAAAAAATTTTTATTCGTATGCTACAGACTTCGGGTACATCAAGTGAACATCCATGTATGATCACAATTGGTGCAGAAATGGGTGCTGCTCGCCATTTTCTTCGTGTTGGACAGGTAAAGGATATCGAGCATCTGGCTTTTTTGAAGCCAACTCTCCACATTAACTTAAATCATCCAATTATCAGTGCACTAATCAAGCTACATAAATCGGATCCGGCTACTGCCACCCTTGTTGCTGAACAGGTGCCAATATATTTTTCATATTTATGTATTTGCAGTAGGAATTAACCTTTGCAAATTTCTAAATTAGAATATTTCAGAAACAGAGGAATGGATTCAAATAGTAATAAACTGATTTTAAATTTTGAAATTTGATGAGGGTTCTTAATCACCCATCATTACGAATCCAAAAAAAAGTTTCAATCTACGGGTCTAAAAAACTTTCGATCGATTTTATAAAATTTATGTCTCTTTGCACTGAATTATATAATGAGGCATTTCTTCCAGTGATCCATTTGATGTTGATTGGATGCATAAATTTCAAGTTGTCAATGAAATAATTCACAATTTCTTCAGAAAAATGTTTTTGTATCAAATATCTTTTGTTAGAGTTAGAACTTAGTCGTATATAATATGTAACTGCGCTGACAAGTAGAAAATGTGATTCAAGGAATATCTTATATCTGGTTTTCAGTAATTTAATTTCCCAATTATATTTCATAAATTTAAAATCTTCAAATGTTAAATTCGATAAAGATTTTCAAAAATCAAAAGAAGTGAAACTTTTATGATTTTCAGATTTATGACAACGCTCTGGTAACTTGCGGATTGATGAAAGATTCGTCAAAAATGGTTGACCGGGTTAATCGATTACTAAGTGAGCTTCTGAAGCCAAAATCCTCTATACTTACGCCCTGATTTTTGTACTGTTGTTGTTATTTGTTACTTTAGTTTGTTTAAATCACCGGATGATATGCTACATCAATAACTGTACACCGTGATAGTCAATGTAATTTTTCTAACATATGATATTTCTAATTTTGGTTTTCCGGAAATTCGGGAAATCAAAATAGAAATATGGTGATGAATTGATTTTCGAAATACACATAAAATTCTAGTTAAAATAGAGCATTTTGTAGTGGTGAAATTTGCCAAGTATGGTAAACTCAACTCCAGTATACTTTTTTTTTTTGTTTTGTTATTCATATTGATGTCATTTTCATCTGCTAACGGAATAAAAATTGCCAAAAAATAAAGAGAAGTTTGTTATGTCTAGAGGATTGTAGATTCCTGTCGATATTCTTTACGTTTATTCTTTCTGCGACATTGGTTAATAGCCTTTAATCTTGAATAATGATTACGTTTCATTTCATCTATTCGAAGTCTAATCAACATTATTAATATAGACTGCTTGGAAGATGCAGGCTCTACTGCAAGCATATGAGGATATGCCTCCTGTAACGAGGATTTATACGACCGCATGTGTCTTAACGACACTCGCAGTGGTAAGTATAATGAATTAGTTGAAAGATTTTTTTGATAAAAAATTTTCTCAATCGTTTCGAAATAGCTGAAATTTCTCTTTCATAATTATATTTATTTATAATTAATGTGCATGCATTGTTTTTTTTTTAATCGTTCTTTTAGTTCCAGTTTATTAAAGGTGCAGTCTTTAATCGTCCACTTCATTTTTTGGTTTTGAATATAAAAAAGACATCATAATTTTGAAATTGCTTAGCATCTCTTAAACTTTATGATTCGGAAATTATAAATGAGTTTTCATGCGATTTTATTAAATTTGTTAAAACGATAGTGAATTACAGTGATTTTAATTCCAGCAATTGGACGTTGTTACTCCGTTTCATTTATATTTTAATTGGGATTTAATTATTTATGATTATCAAGTAAGTTACTTTTTTCTACAAATGAGATATGATTTACAGCATTTGAAGTTTTTTAAATTAGTCTTCGTCATGATGAATGCAATTAAGAAATGAAACTTTCAGCTATATTGAAATATATGCTATAAAATATTAAACTTTAAAATGGAACTTGACAAATAATTTTTGGTTAGAATTTATTAACATCAATTAATGAAAAGTTGTATAAATTCACTAATAGATTATCATTTGCCGTTAGCGAAATATTTTCTTAATTATTGCAATATTTGATTAAATTTCTGACTTTTTTTATTTATATTTTTAAATTGTTTCCAGTTTTGGCGACTGTTGACATCGTTTTGTTTCTTTGGCTCATTCGGATTCAGTTTTTT
The DNA here is from genome assembly GCA_000499405.2 of Onchocerca volvulus. Taxonomy (NCBI): domain Eukaryota; kingdom Metazoa; phylum Nematoda; class Chromadorea; order Rhabditida; family Onchocercidae; genus Onchocerca; species Onchocerca volvulus. The sequence goes on from HG738139.1 coordinate 13,421,229, forward strand.
GTTCAATATGATTTTTACGTATCGATATTGCATGATGCTTGAGGAGGGTTCGTTTCGTGGGCGGCGTGCTGATTTCGCTTTTATGTTCATCTTTGGAGCACTTTTTATGGTAATATTTTGTACATTGGCCTCTTTAAGGTTGGATTATATTTTTATCAAGTTATCGAATAATTTGACAATCTTTATGTTTTAAATGTATTTGTTCATGTTTAAATTATTGATTTATGTTTATATACCAAAATAGTGGAAGGAAGACATTTTGTTTTTTCGATCAGATTTTATGAAGATTTATGTAATTTTCTGAGCTCGCATCACGCGTTTCGAAAGAATGTTCCGTATGATAAAAGTTCGAAATGTTAAGTGAGGTTTCGAATGTGCTATTTATAGTAGATTTTCAACTATTTTAAAATAAATTATTCAGTATTCAATAGATATTATGATATTTCTTACTTTATTTTGCGGAATTGTTTATTCAGAGTAAGTTTAAGTTTGCTGTTTTTGTCATTTGACAAATTTGAAAAGTTTGGTTGCTTTTTAATGTTTTCTGAATTTTTTTAAAATGGATTAAATTAGGAAAAATTGTTTCAAAGAATCAGTTAATGAAGAGTATGGTTTTATGCAGGACAGAACATGATTTGACATGCTTCGATTTACTTATCCAGATTTACAACAGTTTTGAAGATCATTTTCATTTGCTAAGTTGAATGGAAATCGTAGACATTGTAAGGATATAAATACAAGATATTTTGTAGGAAAAACTTTCCATATCCGATAAAGATGCAATTGACATACTCCAATCTTTATAATATAGTTGTTAATGATAAATTCGAATCTATTTGCTGTAACTTATTAATGTTTTAGATTATCTGTGGTACATTTGTACATATGGTGTTTCTTGGACAGGCTTTTACCATTATGCTTGTTTATGTTTGGAGCAGACGGAATCCATACGTACGCATGAATTTTTTTGGCGTCCTTAGCTTCAATGCTCCCTATTTACCATGGGTGCTACTTTTATTCTCGCTGCTTCTCGGTAACAATGCTATCGTTGATTTCATGGGTGAGTTGAATTCAAATAATTTTATATACTTAATTTTTAGCTTTAAAAATTTTTCTGGAAAATTTCTTGTAAACTTCAATGCATTCTTTCTGATTTTTAATAAATTTGTGAATTTCGGATTTGAACTAGTTTTATGATTAATTTAGAATGTTAACATTTATTTACTTATTTGATTCATTATTGATGATGGCGTTAGTTCTAATAAATGAATTATTCACCATGCATTTAAGATATGAAAATCGTTATGGTAACTTTTAATATGTAACATTCACCAAGTACTTTTCGTCATTTACTGAAACGTGTTTTCAGTGGTGCTATAACTTTAAGCCAGATATATTTTATTCTTACTATCTAGGAGATCGATTAAATTAACTCGTAAAATTTATGATTCCATAATGACTTTATATTTTGTTTCAAAACAAAATTTTTAGGAATAGCATGTGGCCATTTCTATTTCTTTTTGGAAGATGTGTTTCCATTACAACAGAATGGTTTTCGTGTTCTACAAACACCTCAACTGTTGAAGTGGCTGCTAGATCCGGTTCCTATTGAACCCGTTGATGTAGATGAACGACCTGGTGGTTTTAACTGGGGTGAACAAGCGCCTAGAGTTGAATAGAATAGGCCTTAAAATCTGTTTTTGTTATTTTTATTTTATGTTCATTTTATTCCTTTTGAAATTGTAAATGTTTGAAAGTTTCCTACGAACATAATTTGAGATATTTAATGATTTTTCTCGTTTACATTTTTATTAGCACTCTTCAGTTGTTGGATTCGATTCGCATGCCTCTTTTATTGGACATATCAATTGAATTATATTAATTGCTGTTATCAAAAAAGGAAACAAAGTAAAACGCAAACATGACATATCAGTCAGGGTTATAATATTGTTGAATCTATTTCTTGCAATACTTTCCTAAAATTTTAGGAGCAAGAACATATCCAGCTATTTTCTTTTATTTTCTCCATCCCTGTTCCTCTGTGTTATGATATGGTCTTGAAATTTGAATATATGAATTATTGTTTTTTTTTTTTTTGTTAAATGGGTGTATTGTATTTATGGTGAGTAAATATGATATGCGATACATTTTTATTTATTTTGATTATAAATTAATAATTCTATTTAAAACGCTTGGTTTTATGATATAGCGAATGAAATACCACCTAGGTAACTTTTGATTTTTTTGCTATTATTTATAGTTAAAGTTAATGGATTTTTTTTCTTACTTATTTACTTATTACTTATTTATTTCAGTATTTATTTCAAATTCAAAGTGCAACATTTTACGAAGAAAAATAGAACTTTCATAGGAAAACACTGCGAATAGTAATGGAGATTTACTGAAAGATTATAGTAAATTATACAAAACGCCATTTACTAATTTTCACGATTCTATACGTCGATGGTCTTTTCGCGCTATTTTTGATTGTAGGTAAGAGTTTACTTTGTTTACTTTAATAAGAGTTGCATCATAAAAATACTTCCGATTTCGTACAAATCTCTGCTTCTACTAATCCTAAAGTTTATCTCATAACTTCATCTAACTTACCCGTAATCGCGAATCAATCATCGCCTGTTCTGTTCAACAAGTAAATCTATATAAATAAAAATGTAAATATTCGTTGTTACTTGTCACGCAACGTTTCATGTTCTTCATTTATTGATTTAAGATTTTGATACAATATTGAGTCCGATCAGAAACGGTTTCCATATAGATATACCTACTTTTTTTTACCTGTCCGCAAGGACAAACATGTTTCCCGCCAAAACGCTCCGATTAACAGATAAACGAAGTGAGATTAACCAATCATTGATTCATTAATAAGTAATAGTCGACAAATAATCTATACAAACAGAAATGTAAATGTTAGTTATGGCTTTTAACATAACGTTTTAAGTTCTTCATCGATTGATTTTAAAATTCTGAAGCAATGTTGCATTGTAATAGGCGCGTATTTGAGAATTTACAAACTAATCAGTAATATTAATGGATATTGTCTGTTATTCTTATTTATTTATTAGCTGGATTTGGCCATGCGAAGTCTGGCTGAGACCAGCTATAAATAAATAACAATAAATAATTCCGTTAATACCACTGATTATGATCATTAATGTGATAAACAATGAACAACAGAGTATTCTCGTGTTGTCATGTTCTATTAGGTGACGTCACGGCTCATTCATTGTAATTCCACTAGATGACTCATAACACATTCATTATTCTTATTGGGTGACAATGCGCTATATTTGTTGTATGTTCCACTTGACTGCACTACGGCACATTTGTTTTAGTTTCATTTGGTGACTCACAACATCACGGGTGGCATTACTTACGTGCACGTGCGTCAGTTCACGTGTCTTCTAATTCCTTAATACTAAGATTCTCATCGTATCTAGCTAGGATTTAACGAAGTGTTGCATCCTTATTTTAGCGGATCAGTTTAACATTTGTGACGTAATACTGGCATGCGTTTTTCATTACGACATTTACGCCACAATTGAAAACACATTTGAAATGAATCCTCGCGTACTCATATTTTTTGTTTAGTGATAATTATCTTAATTCTCGGACAAGGTAATCATTATTTTATCAGTTTCTGGAAACAGAGTGATATTTTTAGTTTTATATCGAAGAAGTAATAGTTTTACCTGAAAGTTAGGCAAGTATATATTTCAGGTAATAAAGTAATGAATATTGCCACTTGAATATTCATTTCTGTTCAACAGTATGACGCTAAATGTACTGGCACATCAAAAAGATATTCTATCTGCTTACGATGTTGTACTCAAATCACCAAGTTGTGATCACTGGTTCGTATCATTTATTTCGTTTGCTCATTTACATGGCTTCAACTTAAATAATTATTTGTTCGACAGATATTGAAATCTCTAAAATCATGTTTGAATTTGATGTTTATATAAAGTTTCTAAATCGAGATCCAGATTTATATGAACAAATAATGCATAGTATGTTCCGTCATATATTATCTTTTCAATATTTCTACATATTAACGCATTCTTTTCAATACAATTTTTATTTATCTTTTGATTGGAAAGTTGACAAACTGTTTTGATAATTTTCGAAAATATGTAATTTTTACGGAAAAATCCTTGAATTTCTGCATTTTAATAACATTTTATTTCCATTTTTTAGGATGATTTTGGAATATGAAAGCAATTCGAATATCATTAAAGTGGCAGATACTGGAGGTATTGTTTATTGCGATAAGCTTTAAGCAGTAGTTAGCAATGATAATTGTCTGCTGAGCTGCTAAAATAATGCTTTTGATAGATGGCGGTATGGAAGAATTGTCAAGGAGCTTTGTAGCTGGCAAATTGCAGTATGGTATCGGAGCTGTCAAATGGGGTACTTCAACGAATGCAAAAATTGTTCTCATTCAGTGGGTAATATTTTTGATTTGTATAATCTTGACTTGATTTCTTTACAAATTTTTCATCTGCAATCTTTTCTAATACGAAAAAAATTTTCATATTTAGTAAATGGAGTTATATCATATGATATTACACCATTTTTAATTTTTATACCTAATTGTAAAAGTACAGTACATAAGTACACTTCAGCAGGGTGAAGGTGTTCCTTCGTCGCGTTTGGTTGCAACAGCTAATCATGCCACTGAATTGAAAAGATTCTTGCGCGGCGTACATATGGTATGTTTTCAAGAAGAAAATGGGAAAATTTTTTAGAATTAATCAATTTATTTTGTCGTAGTTTAAATGAGTCATTTTTTTTTTTTTTTTTTTTAAATAATACTTCTTACAAATGTAGTGGCAAAATATTTGTTGTCTATTTTCTGAGTTTCATAGTCAGAATTTTTATCGCAAATGATGTCTGTTAATTGGATGGCATTTTCAACATTTTAATTATATCCTCCATAAATCAACTTTGACATTTATCTGTTCTTCAGATTCTAATTGCTCGAAGTGAAGAGGATGTTGATATGGAAAGCATATTACATGTAGTTAGTAGATTGCCGGGTGTGAGCGAAACTGTGCCAATATCGACAGAAACTTCGGAATCTACACATCCAAAAGCAGTCGGAACTACCTATCAACCGATAAAACCAAAAAAGTCTGTCCACATTGCTGTTATATATCACTGTGAAAATTTTTTAATATATAACGTGTTTATATAAAGGCTTTCTACAGACAAATTTATCTATGATTTTTTAATTTAATAAGCGCGCAGAATTCTCATTTTTGTTTAGGTCGGTGCTACTGCATGACAAATTAGATTGATCATCGGTTTTTTAAAAGAAGATTATGATATTAAATGCGGTTAGATTATGAGCAATTATTCCGTTTATATTTTTAGATTATGAGCAGTTACTTCATTTGTATTTCACTGATTAATTTGCTGTAATGCCTTTGAAGTTTGTAGTTTGTGATATTATTTTGAAAGAATTTTCTATACTATTTCTTATAGATTGATTTTTGCGAGTGCGTATGAAGTCAATATTTCCGATTTCAATGTATTTATATTCTTGCAGTGAAATCGATACAAGCAGTAGAGAAAATTTTTGGAAAGAAATAAGGGCGCAAGAGAACGATCGAATTGCTGAAGAAAAGAAGCGAGAAAAGAAAAAGAATGAAACTGCTCTTCGTGAAAGAACTGAATTAAATGAAAGGATACATGCTCAACTGTGTTCAGAAGAAGGAACTAAGAAAGCCAGCGAACTTTCTGGCCCAAAAATATGTTAGTTTAGTTTAATAAGACTTCAAATAGTTTAATATTAAAATCTTTTTAAATAATCTAGTTACGAAAAAAAAAAAGTTTGTAAAAAGTTTCTCACGAGTATTTGAAAATCTGGCTTGTAATGATGAAAAAGTTTTTATTTATGAAATATTCAGATTTCATCGACTGCTATTGAAGAAACTGACTACCATTATTTATTTAAATTATTGCAGATTAAGATTTCAGCACCAAGTATGTGAAAAAATACTGAAACATGCTTAATTTTATATTCATAATAAGAAGTGGAACGTTCAACACTGATTAGAAATGTGAAATTATTCTAAAATTTATTTGATTTGAAAACTGAGTGTTTCAGCTGGAAAAAACATAGTTCGAACGAATGATTTAATACAAAGTAGAAAGGGCTTATTCGAGAAAGAATCCCAGCAATGTATCACAGAGCATCATAAAATTCTGCAAGTATCTACAGAGCAAAAGAGAAAACAACAAGCTTCTGAATGCATTTCAACTAATAAAAGCGATGTTAATGTCATCCGAGAGAATGCTGTGGAGAACAAATCTGACAGAACGTTTCATGTGGCATCTGAGATAACTCCACAGCAAAAGAAAAGTCAGCAGGAAGTTGGAATAAGCAATTTTCCTCAGGAGGATACTTTGAAGAAAGCTGAAAGCGAAGTAACTCATATAATGGAAGATCCAAAACCGTCATACGGATTGCGTGTTATAGCTCTGTGGGATTATCAGGCCGGTAAGTTTGCTTTTCATTTTAAAGTTTTGGACAAATATTGAACAAAAACATAATGCTGATTCATTGCGATAAAATTTTCATTTATTAAAGGAATGAATGCTGTTCTGGACTAATGCGTTTTCTTAATTTTTCGAGAAAAAAGACCATTTTATAATTAAATTTCATAAGTTTTAAATTTATAGATAGGATTTAAATAAGTAAATCACCTTGGTTTTTAGCTGACGAAACTGAAATCTCATTCAATCCGGATGATATTATTACGGAAGTGGACCAAATTGATGAAGGTTGGTGGAGAGGTCGAGCTCCAGATGGTCAGTATGGGTTGTTTCCAGCTAATTATGTCAGTTTGTTATAGATAGGGAAGAGGAAGATTTTCACTTTTTTCACATAATAAGACTCCCATTTTTTTCAAAAAACTTTTGATCGCCAAGCAAAATGTATATGAAGTTACTATCTTCAAAATGTGATATATTTTCTTAGTTATATCTCATTTATTGCATAATTTTGTTGTATTAGCATTGCCCTCGAATTTATTATTGTCAAAGTTTTAATTGAGTATTTGCGGCCCGTTTAAGATGTCGATCAGAAATTGATTTAGAAAATGAGAAAATGAAAATGGTAGAAGTAAGCAGTCTTCCAATCATATTTTTTTAGAGCTGGTTTCATCGAATCTTCCTTTTGCGCATTCCCTACTTTCCAATAAATAATTTTTTTTTTGCTTACCATCGAATGTTAGTTTACTAAGTTAACATGATCTCAAACAAGTATTTTTTATTTAAAATACATTTATCTTGCATTGATGTGATTACTAACTTTCTGCTCAGCTTTTTTTTGGAAATGCGTGAGCAATCTTCATTACTTTTTGTTTCAACTTTTTAACTTTCCATTTTATCATTTTTTTAGATATTTTTTTCATCATTTAGTTATTTCAATAGTTTTTTTTTCTCTCTATTCATTAGTAATTATGATTTCATTCCTGAGATATTTTTCTTCTTTCATATTTGCTCATACTTATGTATCCGAAAGCATAGAAATGGAACATATTCTCTATGAGATATCTCATTGATTTCTGAGATCCATATTGGAAAATCATTTTGGGTAAACAAGTATATTTTTCAGATGTTAAAAAAATATCCAGACGTCTGAACTGATAACCACTTCTGGATTTATTTCTTGAATTGTAATATCACTTCCTCTATCCAGTTAGCTCAGTTATTCTTTCTATTTTGTAATTTTCTGCAATGAATTAGGATGTCGTTTTCCAGTTTTGTATAGCCATTCGTATATATATGTGAATTCTGTATATTTTCAATTCTTATTTTAAAGTTTACTAATTTTCTACTTGTTAATTTAATAAATGTAGTTTGCATTCTTAATCATATTCTGAATTTATCATATCAGCATCATAGTTCAGCTTTCTTATCATTCCCCCTACTCTTCTGATAAGCTCTTATCAAAAATCATAAACAACAGAGAACTCAACTGTAATCACAGATGTCACCCATGTTTGTTTCCTATTTCATTTACCGGAAGAATATTACTAAAATGCAAGATTCTAAAACTTTTTTCTTGTCCGATAATTTGCTCCTTGCCATTTGTAGAGAAACTCCCAAATACTCTGAGATTTACACCTTTATATATTTGATTTTGAAATTCAAAATCTTAAACTATAAAACTATACCATCCTATAGCAGACATTATTGAGTTCTTAAACTGCTGCACAAATCTAACTAATTTTTAAATCATCCAATCTTTCCGATTTAATTTCTGTAATACTGATGAAATCAAAAATTTTAAAACAAAATATTTATGCAACTATTATTATTATCATCAGTATTAGTAGCAAAAATATTGCCAACTAAACGATTTGCAATAGCTATTTAGTAATATAATATAAAATTTGAAAATGATAAAAAGAAGAAATGATTGGCGTAAACAATCAATTTAAAATTTATAAAAGGTCAGAATTAATTGATCGGAGCTTGAAAATGCGCTTTGTCGATCGTTTTAGGAAATGCATTCTACCAATTCATGTTTATAATGTGTGTCCTCTTATTCTAGTTGGGAACATTTTGTAAATTGTACACATGCATACAAACACCATATACACAGATAGGATAGAAGAAGAAGAGGAAAACTGAAATTTTGTGAATGTTTGTATATGTATATGATAGTTTGGTGAGACGAACAACAACGACGACGACAACGACGACAACGACGACGGCGACCCGAAAAGATCGCAAAAACTGAAGCGCAGTTTATCAAATGATAACGAACAATTTGTTTATCATCGTATTTGCGGTAGCAATATTACAGCGTAAGTTCTATTAAGATTAATTTTTACTAAAAAAATTAAATATTTTTTTTATTTTTTATTTTTTTACTTATTATATATACATTTGTTAATTTATAAGAAAAAATTTTTAATTAATCATTATTTTCATTTTTAATTTTATTTGTACTTAATATTGTAGTATTTTTAAGTATTAATAATTTAATTTTTTGAAATTAATATTCAGTTTTTGAATTTTAGTTTTAAATCATATAAGATTTTATAAATGAAGCATTATGATAATATTAGTTACGATATAATTAGTTTATGAAATAATATTTATAGACGAAATTCTAATCTTTTTTTTTGACAAAATTACTATTTTGATTTAAATAAATTTTATTTATTTATTTTTCTCTATGATATGCCTTAAATATTATTATAGATGTAAAAAAAAATACCAATTATTTGAAATGTATCTTTCGGAGATTAATTTTTAATCGTTATTAAATAGGAATCAATAATATCATATTTAATACAACTAAACGAGTAGAGAGGATTATAAATTTAGGACTAGAGCACTTTTTCGATGCTGAATCATTTTGAATTGGAAAAATTAATCATCTATATTATTGAAACTTGATTCAAATTGAAAAAATTTTTTAAAAATTCTTTATAATTTATCAAACTTTTTTTTTTTTTGATTTTATTTTCAATTTGTCATTGTAATTCGATATTTTCAGTGAATAGTGTTATCGGTGATCACAAAGATCTAAATTCATGTTTTGTTTACAAGAAAAATTATCGATTAGAACTGAGTGCAGATGTTATTGAAAGTACGGAAAGTGTGGAATTTAAGGATGATTGCCTCAGATCTTGTCTTCGATCTTTACTTTCCGGTGGTTTCGTATGTCGCTCATTGATGCATATGCCCAAAGATGAAGTCCGTTTTACCTAAATTGATTTACCGAAATATGAGAGAAAAAAGAATAAAAAAATTAGGGAAAGAAAATTATATGGAAGAGAAAGAGAAATAAAACGAAGGATTCCAGGATGAATTTGATTTATATTAAATTTACATTAAAATGTTTAGGTAATGTGAATGAAATAAATTGCTATATATTTCTTAAGTCTCACATTAGAATCTGGATAATAATCGATGATTTAAGCGAACAATTCCGTGTTAATTATTTTTTAGTTTTAAATTTTAAGCATGGATTTAGAATATCAAAAGATATCTATTTTCAAAGAAGAACTTGAGAATTATAAGAGACAAATTTAATTCCTTAATTACTAAAATTGTTTGGCACATAAAAATTTTAAATAAAAATTTTGCAGGATTGTGTGCTTACTGCAGTAGATGGACAAAAAGCTATCCGTACAGAAGAGAAATCACCTCAGATACCTGTGAATTTCTATGAGAATTTGTGTGCCAAATTTCCGGTAAAAGGTTAATCTAATTAATCTATTTAAAATTACAATCCACACATGAAGTAATGATATTTCGTTTTATTTTAAAAATACATTAATGGGATCATCGTTATGCATTATGTCTGCCTAAAAATATTTGTAAAATCGATAATAACATAATTATTCTTCTCCATGAAAAGAAAATTGCAGGAGGTGTTGTTGAAGGATTGCTAAGAGGTTTCCGAGGAGGTGATGGTATCATCAAACTAACGCAAATTCGAGGATCTAATCCATCGATACTCGTAATTCTAGATGGTGTTCATGAAAAAAAGGTCTTTAATTTCTTTACTTTTCATTTCTGATAATATTAAAATACTCTTATAGTATGTGAAAGATAGTGGAGATCCTTCGGGAATTTTGAGTGCTTTTTGCTATTACAATATATTTTTAAGAACACATAATCATATAATTTTTTCTCAGGATTTTGATATCACTTACCATGAGGAAGAAATTAAAGACTGTTTTAAAATGACTGATGATGAGAGACATATTGGAAAAAAGTTGATAACTGTGGATTCCGATGCTGCAGGAATGGCTGTACAGGTAATTGAATTCCTATTTAATATTTTGAAAAAAATCTCTGAAGTATACTATAGATAAAAAATTGGAAACTTAGCAAATTCGATGTTTTTCTTCCAAAATTATTTTCTTGAAGTATTTTTTAAAGAATTCAAATTAAAGCCATGGACTGAAATCGATTTTCACATACTCAACGATTCAATTCTCAATAAAACGATTATTGTGACGGAGGCAAATACCGGTGAAGTGATTCTCTGCGGGAAATTAAAACTGAAAGGAAGTAAAGAGGAATGGGAAAGGGCCAAAAATGGAACACAAAGACTCAGTAAATTTTGTCTAATTACTATAATCTGTATTGTGATGAATGTTTTCAAACAAATTCATGGTCTGATTTTGATTTAAAAATTGTACATAAACTTTATACACAAATTGAGTTTCATAAATCATACGAGTTTCATACATCATGAAATAACACGGAAAATAATAACTCCAACAATTAAAAAAAATAGCCCTGTTATGATTATATTCACTGAAATAGAGTTGGACTTATAAAATACTATGAAATCGGATAAGTATCAGACTAAGATAAATATTTAATATTTTGAAAAAATCTCTGAACTGAAAGAAATTAAAGAATTCAAATTAAAATCATGGAATGAAATCGATTTTATTCTGCTTGCTATATGTGATGAATCAATGCAGGCATCTCAGCAACAAACTTGGTAAATCCGCAACGACTAAACTCTAATGTTTTCCAGTAAAAATAAGCTTTTTAGCCAATATCTCATTCTTTGCTGCCACAGTCAAACAATAAATTCTAATCAATGAAAACAATGTTAATGAATTACTAGAAGAATTGATTTGTTGTATTATCTCGAACGATCATGGCTTACCGCTGTTCTGAAACAAAAATAAATCGGTAACAAATAAATATGTATAAAAACTAAACCACACATGAACCACTTACGTTCGATGTGGGTCACGTCTGTGTCGAGTTGTACGAGTGGATGGCGACATTTCAGAGGATTTTGTGTCTGAAAATTAGACGAAAATGAAAAAGAATATTAAATTGCTAAATTTTCACATGCAAGATCTTTCACAACTGTTTCCAAAGGCATATTCCAATTGTATCAGTAATTGCAAAAAATGCATTAGTTTATGTAAACGAAATTATATAAGCAATGCTAATGTCTTACTTTTCGATTCCGCACTTCTTTCCGAGCCATTGTTACCCTCACTTCGTGCTATCTTTGTATTTCCGTCACTGAAAACAGTTCTCATTGATTATGGAATAATTTATTTCTGAATTTTAAAATCATCGATGAATTACTTACTTATCTGTGGCTTCCGCAGGTCGCTTCCATGCTCTCTCTCGCGTTTTTAGATGATCGTCCGGAGTCTTTACTTTTCCACGGGTCTATAAAGTATGAAAGTAATCGGAACGATATTTGCAATTAACAAACGTGTGAGCTATCTATCAAGCAAGAATTACCGAAGTCGATGCAACAGATTCCCGTTTACGTTCTCTTTTTTCTTCTGTTCTCGTCCTCTCTTTCTCCCTTCTCGGAGCTTCGTCTTCCAGTCCTTTACTACTCCGGGTCTGCAGAAAAAAGTGATTGAAGCAAGATTCACAATACTGAATGCTAATCTCAGAATTCAAATAATAAAGAATAAGGACAAGCAAATGGATCATTCAATCAAACAATATTCTAATTGTGAAGATTGGATAAAAGAAAATATTAAAATGTACAAAAAGAAACAAATAGTTACCAATATTTATATCTATATATGTTTGTAAAATAAAATGTATTATGATAAGAAACTACCATAATACGAAATTATGATACGCAGAAACAAACATGAACATAATTTAATTATTTTCAGCAGAAAAAAATCAGGTCAAGCTGGCTCGATGAATTAAATAAAATCAACCTTTTTAGAAAATTACAATGGCAATTACTTTTTTGTGAGGTGGAAGAGCTTCAGAGTGAGAACTTGGAGGTGACGAGCCCACTTCACCCTCCTCCATTTTCAGTTCTTCTTTTTCTCGGTGTCCTTCCTTTCTAATTTCATTACGACGTAATTGCGATTCTTCGTTACATCTCTGGGCTTGAAGTTGCGGTCGATCTTCTCCATCAGGAACTTCTAGAATAATTTATAAACTTTTACTTGTAATATGGTCAAGAGTGAATAATTTTGTAAAAATGAACTTAGTAGAAACTTAAAATCTGTAATTACTCAGTTTTTTCTTTGGCATGAATTCAGTAGCCGGTGCCTCCGAAGATCTTCGTTTTTCATCGCTTGTAACTGAAGGTTTACGCAGTTCTGCTACTCCGTTGGTCGGCCTTCGAAGTTCAGTAGTATTTCCCTCCGCAGAAATTTTTTGCTTGCTTAACTCAGTAATTTCTACAGTTGAATTCTTTGTTGTAGTTTTGACATTAGCGGTTCCATTTGCACTTTTCGTTACAACTGCACGCGCTGTCTTCTTTATCATATCAGTTAACCGCTGCAAACTAGATATGTTCATAAAGACAATAACATGACAAAGAAATCTTTGAAAATCTGAAGAAATGTTAGTTCAGGAAAATGATCTGCAAAAATTAACAAGACCATTAAATTTACTTGTTTAGCAGATACGTAAAACAAGATTTGTGTAAATGAAGCCTACCGAAATAGCTATTAGTCCACTCAGTGATTAAAGTATTGATCCTACTTTAATGGATAGATTAACAATCGTTAGAAATCTACAACTTTAACAGTGCTTACTAAATATTAGTAGTTCTAGTTCAAATTAACTCAGTAATTTATTCAAATTGAAATTATTTCACTAATTTGAGGATTGAAGAAAACAATGAAAAATTATTACATTATGAAACTGTGATTCGGTGTATGTATGAGTTTTGCGCATTCGTAAATGACCTGCATAAGAGGCAGCCATCAGAGAAAGATCATCTCTACGACCTTTCTCCGTCTCATGCACTTTGTTTACGGTCTTTTCAATGTTTGCGATGTGGTTTTCGATTAGCGGGAAATATGCCAACATCTAAAATAATCAACTCATAATCCAAAAATGTAAAAGCACAAAACTTGTCAATGACGAGCAACTATGAGACAGACTAGAAATCACTACCTCCAATGTCTACATATAGTGAATCCGTCTCAGAAGTTAGACGACTGAAATAAAGAGAATTTTTTCACCTTTATCATGACAATTAAACAATTCCTCATCATTACATAATTCGAACCATCCAAAATCCCAAGACATGACCGAGTCATCCTGTACTGCCATTTGTGACACAGAGTTCTAGAAAAGTTATTTTAAGAATCTAAATATTATAATAATTGTAAGAAATATAACTTCTATCCAATGCTAAATGTAAAAACAGCTATTCCTATGAGTTTAGTAAAATCAATGTATAATACCTGTATGATTCATAATTCATTCCATCACTAATACTTTCGGTATTTGTTGCTTCTGGATTTCTCATATGTAATTTAGTCATGAAGCCAGGGAAGCGATAACATTCCTAAAATTTTGGTTTATTCAATCCTATTCCAAAGAATGTATAATCAACAATTTACGTTTTTATTCATTCATTATTTAATAAGTTACCTTCTCGAAAACTACTTTATCACTATGCCAATGCTGCACAGTCTCAAGCACAAGAGCCAAAAATCGTCCCAAACAATTTGCTTCATTCTCGGTTAACGTAGCCAATATAGCACCGATGTCATTGAACAACTAAAAAACCTAGCATTATAGACACAAGAAATTCCACGCAATGAAATGAAGTTAATGCATGGATGTACTTGTAACCTTATCAAAGAAAAAAACAGTTTGAAAGAAGCCAGTTCGCTGTTGATGAAGTAAAAGAATGAAATGAGCACAGAATGCAGCATCCATATCAGTAAAGACCGCACGTGGCAGAATACAATGTTGCAAAAAACGTGCCATCTGCGTACCGCGAAGCTCTGAAATTTAAAGACAGTTAAAACTTTCGAAATTTCAGTTTAAAATTAGCATGTTTTGGATCATATTATTACGATTTTGTACATCTTAAATGTAACTACAAGAAATCAGGTTTTCCTCCTAAAGCAACTTGAAAAACCAGTTATCAAAATGAGAGACAATAAGTCTACTTACTAATCATATCACTTATCATTCTAAATTAGTCGATGATGAAGCAGTACTTTCGGTTATGCCTTGAAAAATTGTATTATCCATCCTATCTTAAAATCAAATCAAATTTGATTTCATGGAAGAATTAAGACCAATTTAATGGAATTTAAAATTATCCACTTACTTGGGCTACAATCAGCAAACAATAACTCCTTATCGTGCTTCAAAATATTTAATATGCGTTCTACATGATCATTCTGTTTCTTCAACTCATCAGTTAGTTTCTTTTCAACATTACGCAATTGCTCTTCTTCTTTTGCTCTTTTTGTTTTACTCTAAACATAGAAAATATTAATTAAAATTCACTCTTGAAATTGGACTTTAGTAAGAGGTAATGTTCTGAATAAGCTCATTTATGGAACCATAAAAAAAAATCTAGTTGGGACATTTCGTAGGATTCATTTTTTTTTTTCAGTTCTCCTTAAGATAATTACTTGAATTTCATGTCACTAGAAAATATTTTTATTAACAGTATCTTCTATAGAATATTCATATGTAATAATATGATACGGTTAATTTCTATCAAACTTTATTTTCTTACAATTTCAGCATTTTCAGCAACAAGAGCCAAGGATCTGCGAACACGCTGCAATTCTCGCTCATAGGTGGCTTTCGGAACAGAAATATCGTACATAGATAATACCCAGAATATTGTAAATATCCTAAAAATTAAATTTCTTTCATTTATGAAGAAGATCAACAAGCATATTTCAAAAATTCAATTTCTTTATGACGGCTTTTCTGTATTCTCAGTTCGATATTCAAAAAATTATTTCAAGAATTCTGAAATATAAAATAAAATCTGTCAGATCGAATTTTTATATTACTCATTAAAATAATCGATTATATTTCATTACCACTATTTCTTGCTTTTTTCCAATAATTTGACTATTCTACAGTTCTTTATAAAAATAGTGGAAATATTTAAAAATGAAGGTAAAATTTACTGACTTGGATGAAATGTCTGCCCAAATGAAATCAGGCAAGAGAGGTCGAAGGTTTGATTCCAGTTCACCAATCATTTCATCAAAGGCATTCCGAAACAAGATTGACTTGCGGCTGGAGTCCAATTTCATTTTGCTTCCATCTGATTCGCGAAGTGATTTGCGACTTTTGTCGAAATTATTCTACAGTTTTTACTCCGTATAGAATTAAATATAAAGAAAAGAATCAGCTAAAAAGAGAAATTACTACTATAAAATTTATTCAGTATATAGGATTATGATTGTCAGCGGTCTTCTAAAAAGACTGTTACGAAGAAATATTAGAATCTATTTTGCAGTAACATAATTATTAAAAATGACAGAGTTCATCTACTTTTAATGAAAACGTGAAATAAAAAAACAAACATAAACACGATGCATGAAGGTCGGTCTGGAAATGAAAAAGGCTGCATCCACAGGAAGATGAAAGCGACCAATGAGTTCCCAAACAAAGGGCATCCGATTGCAATATTCTTCTTGTCGCACGTTTGTACGCAGGAAGGAACCAAACTGGATCAAAGTTTCCTGGCACTGAAATTTTAAAGTCAATTTAAAAGATAAACAGGACAAAAATCGTTTAAAATAACCATAAAAGGAGCCTGAAATTACCTGATCGAGCATCTGACCAGCAAGTTTCAGAGGTATGTCTGGTGATTCGGAAAAAACTATACACTGACGCTGTTGAGCAGTCAATATGGATAAGCCTACAATGAGATGCTCTTTGAACAATGCATCACGAAGGCGCAATATAGCACGCCTGTTTGTACGAGCCGTTGAGAAAGAACCCGCCTAAATTGAAAAAATTTGAATAGTTATCAATTCATAAGAAGAATGAATTCACATAACGGATAAAATGCCTAACTTTGCAAAAACATTTTTTTTTTTTTTAGTCCAAAACCTACAAATAAATGAATAACAATTTACCTCCTGCCGCAGCGTATCACCTCCAGCAAGTGCTTCCAATTGATCTGCTGTTAATCCTGTGGTAGATTCAATGCCCGACATATTTTGTATAATTTCTCGTAATACCAGTAAATCGAAGCTTCAAAAAACACATATTATATCAAAATTAGAAACAATTAGTAACAAAACATTGTAATCTAAATTGAAAAAATGTCCATACCTTTTGTTATTTTTCAACTGATTCGCTACATACTGTAAAACTCCTGTCAATTCAATGTTGTACTTCAAAAACACATTTCCAACAAAAGTGGCTAGAGATTGTAACCATGGAGAAAGAGATCCATCTGATGCCTGAAAACCAAATCCTAAGAAAATCCTAGAAGATGATGAAATGGAGAAGCATATATATATAAAATCAAGCTCTAAATGGAGGAAATTAGTTTTGAGATATGGAAATCGAAATAATCAGTTGGATGTATATTAATATCCCATTAATATCGACAAATACGTTTGATTAATTTTGGTAATATTCTCCAAATAACTTGTCAAATATTGTTTTATAAGTTAGATAAGATTATTGACTTTGAGTTGCTGCTTGTCCGGAGCTGCCAAATGCTCAATAATACAAAATGAGAGTACATCAAACTCCAGATCACTGAGGAAACGTATTGATTCGACCACCGGTTCAATAAGATTTTCGAATGTTTGAATCTGCAATATACTAAATTAATAGTAAACTGTGCTGCATAAAAATTTTAATATTTCATTTATTAAAGAAGAATAAATTTTGTAAAAATTACCGGTTTTTTTTTCTATTTTCACAACTATCATAAAAACTATCTCACTGAGTTTGTAAACATAAAAACAAGTCATCTTTCATTTAAACTTTTCATTTAAAATTTACAAAAATAATACTCAATTAAATATTCAAGATATTAGAGAAACATAATATTACCTGATCTAAAATGTAATCAAAAACAACCGCAGGATGCACATGGCATAATTTTCCCAACTGACGGCCCATCATGCGTACTGTCTCCTTCGATAAACGCCTATAAATACTCCAAATGAATAATAAAGAAGCATTCCAAATAAGCTAGAGAAATAATAGAAGATCGATTTTTATAGGATTTATAAACGAATGTGAAATAAATTGTATAAACTGAATTATTGTTTTAGTACATAGGAAAACAAACTTTAGTACATATCTCGTCATGCCAAAAGTGCTTCCTCGGCAAATGTTAATTTGAGGATGACGCATGGTGTGCACTGTTTTCCATCGTGCATATATCCGATATCGTACCGTATATGGTAAATGACTGAGTAATTTCCACAGTTCTTGTGAATATGCAAAATTGCCATTTGCTAGAGATAATGCTGGTACTAAGGTCTCATCGATCGCATCGATCAGCGCATTGCATACTACAAAACTTATATCTTTGGTTGGTCAACACCTAGCTTTTCGGCTGCACGAGCTTGAGCTTAAGCGGTAATAACAAAGAAATTTTCTTTCAAAAATTGTAATCAAATTTATAGATACAGCAGGGATCTTTATGGTTTTTGCATTTTTTTTTTTTTTTTTTTGACAACATCAGACTTAAATTCTAACCTTGATAAAAAGGAGATAATAATTCGAAAAAACAATGTTTAAAATAATAAAAAAAAATTTGACCAACCAGTGTCTGCATGGGCAGTTTGTCCCCAAGTAGGATCTTTTTCTCTCTCTTCGAAAAATACTGCCATCAACCGCACTAGTTTTACAGCTGCTTTCGGTCGATAAGCAATATGTGGACCAAGGTATGCCAAAACAGGAAGAACAACGGAGACCAATTCCGACCAGCTACCAACCTGAACTAAAGGGTGAATATACTGAAAACACTAATATAGAACAAAACTTAACGAATAAAGTTTTCTCTTTCAATTTCTCCGAAGTTAAAAGCATATCCAATTGCATTTCAACATCTTTTTACAAAATCTTAACATCTATTTGCCTAATAATACAGTTCAAAAGATTTTAAGGAACTGCACAACATACGATCTCGAGAGAATGAGTCTGGGCGAATGATGAACTTAAATTGAATGTACCGGTGTCACCCAAAGCAAATCTGGATTTCCTGTAAATGTAAACACTCATTAAAACTGAGCGCAAATAATCAACCAAATATTTCCTCAAAGTGATGCTTGTGATATTGGCGTTAAATTGGTATCACTTTCTAATTATTTGCATCTACTTCCTCATATTTATCTATTGTTTCATCCAAAAAATAAAGATTACGAACTCTTGGTAAAAGTCATCAGTAGACCGTTCCAACAGATCCGCAATAGAGAGGGCTATAGAACGTCTGAAAGATAAACTTATTATGATTTAAAAAGCTATATAATATGAAGAAAAAAGAAATTTTTTGAAGATCACATACTGTACAGCAATAAGACAAATCTTTTTTTCATTTTGATAGAAAATCAATTCGTAATATATGATTAAAAAAGAATTATGAAAATAAAAATAGAAATTCTTTACATAAAAAGCATTCACTAAATACGAGCAAGATTAAGCAAAAGTATGAATAAAATAATGACTAAGCGCCTTGATAAAAAATTTACGAGACATTAACAGCATAGAATTCGGGGAATCTATCGAGCATCTGTTTTGCAAATTGCCAAGCACCTCCTTCTAGCAAGGCAAACGTTAAACCAAGCTTCTGATTTTTCGCAAGTATAGCATCCTGAATTTCAAATATTGCAAATGAGTTCCATACGTAAATTACAATAAATAAAATTAATTACCGTCAGTAGCAAGCCATGAAATTAAATAAATAATTTTATTTATTATAATTTACTCGCTGCCTTTTTAAAGGAAGCTTATGCACTAAATCATGTAATTTACATCGCCAACTTATTTTCAGATAGTTCAAATCCATTTTTTTAAAATGGGATAAAAAATTTGAAAAAAACAAACATCACTCTCTTTTTCATCGATCATTTTTATGTCATCTGCATTCTGCACGGCCAATACTGAAGCAAACGATACACCCGTAATAGTAGTACTGTCGTCCATATATCCCGCTGAAGTTGCCGAAGAAACTCGTGAATCTACTGATACCATGCCGGTGGAGATGATTTCATTTTTTTTGGCTCGTTTTCCGTCTCGTTCAACACGACTTTTGTGGTCGTTCATCAAATCTTCTAGTTTCGGAGACAACTAAAAATTAGTTTTTATTGAAAAGCATTCATGTTACAATAATATAATAGGAACTATATTACAATAAAACAAAAATCATATTTCAGTGAACAAATAGATTTACGATTCCCTGCAGTAATCAATAGCCGCTTTGTGATTGCGAAAAAATGTTAATCTTTTAAAATGATAAAATACTCACAAATGTACATAGTGACAACAAATCGATAATTCTTTCATCACATAAAGCAGCTGCTACTCTATAAAGCGATGCAGGAGTACTACCGGAATGCTGGAATTTCAAGTACATAAAGATTTGAGTTGAATAGATTTATCCAGCTACTTCATCACTTAAATCCTTCAGATTTAGTTACTAAGTAGAAAAAAAAAGAAGAAAAAACGAAGAAAAATCAAAAACATTTGAAAAGAATATAAATAAGAAAAGAACCTGGTAAAAAGTAAATTTGAATCCTAGAATACTACATATATCATCACCGCTCGCTTTGAATTCCGTTAACAAATCGATAAAAAACTTGCGTCGCTGCAATGTTGATTCGAAACATTCCAGAATGATGTCAATTACTCGGTTAGGGTCCAAATTGAATTGTCCTGGAATAAAGAGCAAACCATCACAAATTAGTAATTTTTTTAATCGACAACTTTTTTAAATAATCGATATAGATAATATGAAGTACTAATTTTTTTATAATTGATAATATGATTTTTTATTTTGACAATGCAAAGAATAAAAAAATGAAATTAATACCAATTAAATGATAAAGTCGAGTTAAGGCCTTCGACACAGTGATAGAAGGATTATCAAGAAGTTCCGTTATCAATTTTGCATAACCTTCGCTTTCCTCACGTAATAAATTGAATTTCACTTGTTTGAAACTGAAAAAAAATTTACCAACATGTATATAAATTTTCCTTTTGCAATTTCATTATAATTTTCATATACAGTGGCATCTCTTCTCAGAGCTAAGATTTTGATGAAAATAGAACAGTTAGAAATGGGACGTGAAAAGAGCCATCCCCGACCAGATTACAGCAAAAACTGACGGCGAACATTATTGATATAATAATTTAAAGTGACTAACAAAAGCCTAGTCTTTGTTTTCACAATTCGTGATCGTGTTGTCTGTTCATTGGCACCCAGCACATCCAATTCACATTTCAGTACATCATCAGCAACAACCTGCAAATTTATAATAAAACATTTCGTCACTCTTTTAAGTTGAATGAGCGTATTCCAGAAAGAATTTTCAAGATAGAAAGATGGAACTGAAAAAATCAAATCATTTTGATCATCACATCATGAATTTTAGTCTAAAAAAAAAATTAATAAATAAATAAAAGGAAGAAAACTATATTTTTTGACAACATAAGTTTGATACTACAATAATTCACTGTTTCTACTTACCCGATCAGTCAGATGGGATATAAATTCTAAGAAATATTTTCGACATTCTTCATTCTTCTTTTCGGTACTCAATTCCAGATCCACAACTGCTAAAACATCCACTAGCAAACTAGGAATGTTGTCAATCGTTTTCTGCAAATGTAAAGCATTCAATCAGATACTAATTCGCAGTTGCTAAAGAACTGCTAATAAATTTAAATTTAAAAAAAACGAATCTCCATTCGAAAAAAGTAAAAATCATGTGACAACATTTGCGACAATTTCACATAGTTCTAATTTATGAGTGATGTTAATAGTAGTGATGTTGAAATCGTGAAATAAAAGAAGGAAAATAAAAATATTTAAATGTACTGGAAATAAGCATACCATAAGTGTTCGAATAATATTGTAAGCAGCATCCGGGGCTAATTGTCCCTCGATAACTTGTCGACATATCTGTAATAATTCTGTCTGCGGACTGAGTACTTCTGTCGTCGAACCCATTCAATATTTTATTCTTCAACACTCGATCTTAGCTGAAATTAGCTACTTATCCATTCTAACATATAGTTTTATATTACTAATAAATGTCTATGCAACGATATTACAAAGTAATAAACATGATATTATGTACCATGGAATATGAAGGAGAAGAAAAGATTTGAATACGTTAGCATAATAGTATATTTCTGGTTAGCATGATAGTATATTTTTTTGCGCTTCTCTACAGATATATTCTGAAGAATATATATGTCTTTTATATTATTAGTACATCTTATTGGCTATTATTATACCAATAATCTTAGTTTGCACCTTTTACTACACAATGAATACTACTGATTTCTGGTGAATTATAGTGGTCAAAAAAAGACTTTCAATCAAACAAAACAAACAAACAAAAAAAAAAAAAAAAGAAAAATATTGCTCAGAGTGAATTATCTATCGAGACTTACTAGGTTGATTAGCAGTAAAATTAGTTCTCTACTTCTTTTGTTACTAAACAACTGTGCATTCCCAACTCTGGCTTCTTCTGTGAAACTGAACTCTTCGGGTATTACACAAATAAGTCGAGTAAATCAAATCTAATTCCAAAACTAACGATTGTCTAATCAAAATTCACTAAAATGATTGTTTAAAAAAATATTAATCCCTAAACTACATGTAATGTTTTCAATAATGTAACTGAAAATAATTCAACTTCACGTAATACACCAGAAAAACATTTATTAACACCAACTCATTTTCAGACCACTGAGCTTGCAGTAGTCAAAAGTACACATCGAGACAGCGGAAGTTGGTCTAATTTGGTTTTGTTGCGAATCCGTTAAGATTAAGAGGGCAGATTTTAGCTGCAGTCAGGAATTCAAGTATACTCTGTAATTAAGGTCAGTTTGCAGTTACCCAGTGCTGTGAGGTCATTCAAGGTATTGACCTTTGCATTCACCAATTAGACTTGCGATAATGTCGCAATTAATGACAAGATTTCATTTATGCGTAAGAAATACGAAGAATTAATGCTTGAAAATATTCTTACTCTCGATGTTAGTTGTATGTCATCTAGAGTTTTTCTTTGCCATAAGAAATATTCCTCCTAATATAGTTTGGTGCTTGATTGATAATTCAGGCAGATGATTGATTTAGCTAATTATTAAGTTAAATTATCCAACTTGTTGGGAACGTTTTAGTCCTCTAGAAATATGGCAAATTTTGAGAAATAATTTGTCGTCAAATCGGCTCTTATTCATGCAGAAAGCAGCCAAAGTTCTGGTCGTAAAATTAATCGAAAAAAAAAAGAAAGAATTCAGGTCGAAATCCTGCATCCAGAATGGTCACATGCAATTGTACCCGATGGATTTTGCGGTTTTACGAAATTGTGTTTTTTTTAAGCCATTGAAAATAACTTTTTGCAGATGCTTAAATTCATCATTTTTAATCAGTTATGTACTCGAGATCCCAAGATTTCTTGGGCTTGTTCTGAGAATACTGCTTAAATGCTAACTGCTATTATAATCAAAGAGAAACATTCCTATCGAAATTGATAATGAAAAGTGACAATTTGATTTTTAGAATATCCAGAAATCTCAATTGTTGCAAGAATCTATCCTCATCTTTATAATACGGAATCTACTATCAACTTCAATTGATTCACAAATAATATGTTGCCGGATTCACATTTTCTATGAGCATTATATTCGTTATCCATTTCGAATCATTTGTTTTTGTGGCAATCCTGATTGCATGTTCTAATGATGATTATCACTAAAAAAAAAAATTTTTTTTGTGACATTTCGAGTTATTATTATTTTTTTTTTTTTGATTCTTTAATGTTCGCTGTTCATTTCGAATCATCTATTTTTTTCATACGCAAGACATGTTTAAAGAGTAAAGTTCACTGAATTTTTCATATTCTGTGGTCTTCTATGGTCTATTTTATTATTTTTAAATTTGTAAAAGTTCAAAACTTATTCCATAGGTCTCTGGAATAAAAAATGTTCTTTGCGATGATAAGGGACTTGAAAGAGAACGACATTCTTTTCTCATGAAAAAAAAAATAAATAAAAGTTTTATACTCATATGATTTCTAGTTAGTCCAGATAAAAAAATAAATCTTTTTTTGACGAATTATAATGATGTTACTTTTCTGCACGATAGCCTTTATTCGTAATAAATACAATATAAAGAATGCCGATTAATATGCTCTTATCACATTTTTGAAAACATTGCAATAGGAAGTGAAAATGAATAAAATAATTGCACAAATAAAACAGCTATTTGATAAATAGAAAGAGATTTAAATTTCTCAAACCACTGCTTATACTATTCGAAATTTGGCTTAGGCTACTTCAAATCATTCTTTTCTTTAGAAACTGCAAAAACTTTCGGCCTGATTCTAGAAAATATCTATAATAGTATATGCATTTAAAGAGATTCGCTTTCATGGAAAAGAAATGGCACTTCACAATTCCATACTTTTAGCAAGATATGGTCATGATAGTTAACACAATCAATTTAAAAAATAGGGAAGATATAAAAAAGAAAAAAAGATGAGTATATCGTGCAATATAAGACTTTTCTTTTGAGATAATCAAGGAATACTTTAGTGATAATCAGACATAATTCAAGTATTATCAACTTCTCGAGCAGTTTATTTCCTAGCCATTTCTTAACGATGAGCTTCACTTCGTACTGCGACTTTTGTTTGATAAATTTCTTTATCTTCTGCTGCTGAAAAATGAACGAATAATGCATCATATGTATGTGAAATCATAGATGATAATACTGTTCTGATACTGAAGCACAAGGTCATTTCTAACTTAGATCACTTCTATTTCGAAAGTTATGGGTTGTCCATTTCTGTTAAAATTTGTTGAATTTTTCAGTTTTTATTATTCTCTATGGCATTGGTGTCATTATTTTTGTTATTCAATTACAACTCCACAATTTCAACAAGAGAATAATATGCAACTTCTACGATGTTCAGGTTGCAGCTTTGATTAATTCTGGAATATTGAATCCTAGAGATATAATTAAATAACAAGACAATTTCCCACCATTTAATTGCAAAATCCAAGAATATTTTATATCTCTGATAAGTATTAATTGCTAAAAATTTGAAGCTAGTTGAAAAAAATATTAAAAACAATAATTCCCGGGAAGTGCTTAAAAAAGACAACAAAAAAAAAAATAAACAAATAACTCATTTCCAGATAGAATAATGATGACTGCTGTGAAACGATTTGTTGGAGGTTCAAAATATATTTAAAATATTCAAAAAAAATTGTTCAAAGAAGCCAAAATTTAAATGAATTGACTTAAAAATATGAGAATTTAGATTTACTTTCCAAATGTTCATCGGCATTCTATAAAATATTCCATTCCTCACCTTTTACTATTTGAGCGGAGCATTCTATCTAAAACCTTCATCAGCAAATCTTCTGGCAAATTTTGGAAACCCGAACGAAACAGAAATGCAAATCTCTCCTATGTTCATTGTAATCTTTTCAATACTTTCAAATTTTTAACTTACTGTAAGCATGAAAAAATTTCCAATGTTTCGTTATTATCTGCACAAATAGTTCGATAAATCAGTAATGAACCTGAGCTGATATCGAAATCATCCTAGCCTCTTGTAGTCGAATTATCATTCCAACCATCTGCCAATGTATTGTTGGAATTTTTTACAGAAAATATGCTTCTATTCGTAACTTCACTGTGGCTTAATATATACATATCAAATGACAGAAATTTATGTACAATAATCTATTTTATTTCATCTTTCCAACAATAACTCATCAATTTTTTGAAACTTCATTCTTTCTTGCAGCATTATTATGCGAAAAATAACCATCAAAAATTAGTTAAATTTGCGAAACTAATAATTTCGCTTACGAAATCATTTACTGCAATCGCTTGATGGTAAAAAAACAAATCGCTTTCAGAGGAAACGTGCTAAATTGCATTCTTTTTTTTGCTTTATGTACAAATACCAAATCTATAATTTTAAAATAAATTAGATATTAGACTTGCCATCATGCGTTATGAGTACTTGAAAAAAATTAAATGCTGGAAATTGAACCGCTGATTATAACGAAACCGCGGGAAATAAATGACAGTGCATGGAGAATTTTTTTCATTTTTGAGGATTCCCGAAATGAGAAATAGCCTTCAAAATCTTGCGAAAGGACATAGTTTTTATAAAATTGCATCTTTTCGTGCAAGTCCTTGATCATGTTTCACCATATTCTCATCTAATTTGTTGTTTTATCAAAAAAAAAAAAAAAAAATTACTCATTTTGACGATTTTTACTTTTTTTTATAATTTTGCTTTCTTCTGTAATTTAACAATCCTTTTCTAGAGAATTCGCAAATATTTCAAAACTCTAAATTTGATTATGGTTTAGCACTTTTAATGAATTAATCTTACTGTTAAGAAATTAAAGTAAATAGTGCTATAATTATGAGGATAAAGAAAAGCATTTGGTCAAAAATGTCAGATTGCATGCATGTTTTATCGATTCTTAAACTTCTGTTTAAAAATAAATAATTTTTCAGACGAAAGGCTAAAACAAAACATTAAGAAATTCTCACCATACTTAATTGTTTAGAAAATTGTATTGATAATTATAAAGTTTGTGAATTTTTGACTCTTAATTTTAAATATTTAATTAATATAGCTTTAGAAGATCCTATAAACCTTCACTTTTGATCACCGATTGTTATCGAGAAATGGATTTTAACTATTAGTTCTATTAAGAAAAAGATTCATATTAAGATCTTGCTGGACAAATCCATGGTACATTTGAAAACGAAATCTTTTTTATTGTTTAATTATGTTTATTGTTATGATACAGATGAACTATTGAATGAAAAACACTACGATTAGTTCGAAAATCATTATTTATTATCATTTGGATTAAACAACTTTGGATCGTTTGAAGTAAATTCTTTCTAAATTGTGATTTCTAGTGAAATTGATGCCAAAAATTCGAAACTTTCATCAAAAATCATGCTTAATATTACTGGTAGTCTCGAAAGTGAATGAAAAAAGTAGATGGAAAGAACTTTAATTTCAAATTAATTTACAAGCACAATCTCATGCGCTAACAAAGGCGCATGCTCCTGAAACAACAAAGGATCTTTCTTGTAGCTCGAAAACGATACCAGAATCCTCCATCCCCCAAGAAGAAGAAGGTCCTAAGTACAAAAATCATTTCAAAGAATGGGCAGCCATGAGCTCGATCAGATGGTCCAGCTCGTGGTATATAAATTTTCCTTCATTGCGTGACCATTTTTCATATTATGATTTCTTCATGCAAATTGTCCTTTAATATTATCGAAAATGTATTGTTGGTATAATTGTTGTTGATATAGTTGTTGCGTCCGTTGATTAACAGATTAATCATAATAAAGGTTTAATTACCCAAGTTTGAGGTCTGTTTCCGAGTGAAACAACAAAATTGAAGAAACCTGTGAGAACTGAAGAACAGAATTCAACAACAACAATTACAATTTTGTCACGATCAGAAAGAAAAGCGACAAAAGGCAATTTATTGGCAATGCCATTAAAGTATTTTTGTTTATTTGATATTGTCTAACGAATTTCATTCTAGATTTTTTAAGCACTGCAATTTTAATATCATTATTCTTTAGTTCGGGTCAAATTTTACCGATAACTATAATATATTTGAAATAATTTCTGCATTGAAAGAAAATTATGTGATACTTGTAATCAAAAATTGAGAAATTTCTCGATAACATAATAATTTCGTTCAGTTATAACAGAATTATTGTCATTTTAGAATTTTTTGTAACCAACTATCGCATATACTGGGCCCGGATTTCTCTTAACCTTCGTGGAATTGCAGTAAATTAAACCAGTTTCGGCTAAATCAGATGCAAACAACCGTAAGATAGCAGGCTGAATACCAAATATCTCTCTGAAAATAAAATTGTGAGAAATAATGTTATCCGCTATAAATTATTAAAAAAATTGAATTTCCGAACCTGAATATCTCCTCACTATTCGTTGGTTCCATCGATTCTTTTGTGAAATGAAACGGGATTATGTGATGACTTTCAAGGAAATCTAATTCAGACTGCAAAAGAAAACTATTGGAGAAATAGTACACAAAATTGATGGGAAACAACAATAAATTGGAAAAAAATTTTTAAATCCACAAATTAACTTGCAATTAGCAAATTAATTAATTGTAAATATGGTGATGCTTTCACTGAATTTCATTTTGACTGATAGTTATAATCAATTCCTTTTAAATAAATTTAAACTGAAGAAACAAGAAAAAGAATGTGTAA